>JASDQU011440500.1:11497-23008 GCA_032191745.1 Picea mariana | reverse complement strand
CTTTTTGGATTTGAGGATCTTTTCCCTTCTTTACAACCTTCACTATTTGTGAAGGGAAAGGCCACAAAGCCTTGCATTTGAACATTGTTTGCAACTTGGGTTTCAACATTTTCCACGTTGGTCGAGGGCAATCCTTAATTCTATGGTCAATGATTTGGCATTGAAACATATGTTCTAGAGCTTAATGTACTAGACCGGTTGGTGAATCCCCCCCCCTATTCATCACCACCTAAATGTACATAAATTCATTAAGGTCTTTAAACATTTTGACTCTTAAGGAAACCTCTTTTCTAAGGCCATAGGTTGAAGAACCTTATAAGCTCATGTCATATGAAATTACCAATTGATGTAATGATACATTTTAAGAAATCCCCAAAATTATGGTCAATCTTTAAAACACTACCCCATATTGACCAATATAGTTGGACACCTTCATCTGCAAAGAAATTTTTGTCATTTGGAAAGGAGAACAAGGTATTCCAAGACACCCATGGATTGTGAGAAACCACTTCAAGGAAATGAAATTTTTCCTTAAAAGAGAATTGTTGAGAGTATAAAGCATCACAAACATAAATACTAGTGTCGACTACCTTCCTAGGACATTGTAATATGGCATACAATATGGTATACCATATTTCATGTAATTTTTTTTTTTTAAACCTAAAGTCATCGTCGCAATATTGATGCAAGTTCGTCGAAATTGTTTTACTATTTTACCACAACCTTCGCTATAGCGACGAAACTTTGTCGCACTTTGCCACGAATACTCGTCGCATATACAACATGTGCATCGTAAATTTTGTTTTGAGATATTGCACTCGTCGATATTACCACAAAGTTTTGTCGCAAGTTGTGACAAACTTTCGTTGCACATTTAGCAGTTGCGTCGTAAATTATTGGCTTGGCATAACTTTTTGTCCCAATTGCGATGAAGTTTCATCGTAATTGCCGCATTTCTTTGTTGTTATTGCGACGATAGTTCATCGTAATTGCAACGATGCATAGGATTAACCGATATTGAAGGTGGTGACATGTGGAGAGATAATTTCGTCGATGTTTCCATGCACACTTGGATCGTGGATATAGCGACGAAATTATTCTGATGAAAAAAAATCTCGGCTTTCGTGGAAATTGCGACGGATAAGTGTGGAAATATCAAGAAAAAACCGTTGCAAATTTGCTCATATGTACTAGTGATACCACTAACAAAACTAACTACGTCAAGGTAGGAAACGTCAAGGAGACATTATTAACTCAATAAATTACAGCATGTGACTAACTTAACTAAAGGTACCCAAGTGACAGTTGTCTGCAACATTAAAGGAATCGGATAATGATGTAGGAGCATCACCCACGTCAAGAGAGCCAGTGCGAAAAGTAGGAGACAACTAGACAAGCCAGCACAAATTTCTTTTTTGAAAGCACCTTGATATTGTTGTGCAAACATAAATTCATAGACTTAATAAAGTGCACTTTGTATATTGTATTTGGACCTTGAGCGGATAGCTCACATCCTTAGGTAGATGAGGCATTTAATAGACTTAATGTAAAGTATATAGAATTTTAATTCTAGATTTGATAGCTTTAGAGCTCGAGAGGGAAACGGGATATAGACACC
Organism: Picea mariana; assembly: GCA_032191745.1. Lineage (NCBI taxonomy): Eukaryota > Viridiplantae > Streptophyta > Pinopsida > Pinales > Pinaceae > Picea > Picea mariana. Next base: position 21,390 of record JASDQU011440500.1, on the reverse strand, counting down.
CTCCTTTGTACATTGTAACATTATTGAGAGCATTTAGAAGAGAAGAGCATGCAGAGAAGTGTATGAAGAACACCCATGTACAGACATTTGAATTAATAGAAAAGCTTTGATTCAATTCCATGGTTGTGTTATTCTCTGTGTATTTATGTTAATATGCTCATAAATGTCTACTTCTTGTCATACATTTGCTTTTATATGCTGTGTATGTGATTTCATGATTGAATTGAAGTCTGTAAGAACAAGGAGCTAGTTTCAATTGTTTCTCTATCTTGAACCAGAGAATTCCTGCAAGGAGTGCAGTTGAATCGTCTGCAAGGAGTGCGTTGACAGTAGGGCTCAAGTAGAGAGAACTTTTTTTCTAAGTTCTCAGAGTGCAGGTTTGGCACCAGAGCCATGCAAGGCGTGCGCAGGCTAGAAGAAGTCTCAGAGTTGCGATTCCGAGAAAAGGGATTGAAAGACTACTGCTGCAGGTGTGCGCAGGGTNAATTGAAGTCTGTAAGAACAAGGATCTAGTTTCAATTGTTTCTCTATCTTGAACCAGAGAATTCCTGCAAGGAGTGCGTTGACAGTAGGGCTCAAGTAGAGAGAACTTTTTTTCTAAGTTCTCAGAGTGCAGGTTTGGCACCAGAGCCATGCAAGGCGTGCGCAGGCTAGAAGAAGTCTCAGAGTTGCGATTCCGAGAAAAGGGATTGAAAGACTACTGCTGCAGGTGTGCGCAGGGTTGAAAACTTCAACACTTAGATGTTGTTGAAGAATTTCCACAAGGAGTGCGTGCAAGAGTTTCTCTCTGAGAGAATTGAAGTCATGGAAGCTCAGGAGGAATAGGCCTTCAAAGTTTGTTGAAGGGCAGTGGAGAGAAATTTCGCGAGCAGGTAAAACAAGTCTTCGTAGGGGAGACACTCCTTCATTTCGAGGATTTCAAAAGAAGAGATAGACGGTCGGAATTCTCCATGGAGAATCCGCGAGTTTCTGTGAGCCGTCAGATCTCACAGAGGTGCTAGGAGTTTATAGTGCAGAAGTGGGAAAGTTCAAAGTTCAGGAGGCAAGAGCGTCGATCGGGATCACAAGGAGCGTTGATTCTACTCGTGGATCGGCATATCGGGAGTTCGTGAGGTAAGACTCCAAAATTACGCAACGAAAGTCGTGAGAGTGCGAGGTGCGACATTTCAAGAGCTACGTAGGCAGTGTGGATCACAACAGGCTTAGTGGAGGACAGGTGGCATAAAACGTCGGAGGTTCGGCGTCTCGGACATCGAGAGTTGACGAGGGAATTATTTGGCCACGGAAGTAGCGAAGACATGCGGTAGTGATATCTCGGGTATCGGAACCTCGGGCATCGGAAGTCGAGGCAGGAGTCACTTGATCTTGCGAGAAACGAAGTCGCAATGGAGTGAAGTCGCGAGTCTCGGCCTTTCAGCGTCTCACATGTCGGAGGTTGAAACCTTAAGCATTGGGCGTTGCGAGTTACAAGTTGCGATAGAGCGAAGTCCCGACGGCGGAGGGAGAAAGTCAGCGGTTAACTGACGCATCGGGTCTCGGGATTTTGAGGACCTAGAAATTGATAGTGAACTCACGAAACCGTGAAGTTCCGATCCTCCGAGTGCAGAAAGGGGATCGAACAGAAGTGAACTATGGGTGCAGATTTCCCGAAAGGGAGATAGAAGAGCATTGGCGCTCTTCGGGCCAAGAGGAAAAAAGGTCCTGGAGAAGCGGCCGTACTCCAAGGAGAGCGGTGGCGTACATCAGCTAAGGAGTGTAAATGTCATAAATCCAATCACAATCAATGAGACACTAAGGCCGTGAACCTATAATTAGATACACTGCCACATGTCTTTAATAAGATTTTTCTCTCATAAAAGTTAAAAGAAATTACTGCCATCTGTAGTAACAAGATTTACTTACATAAAAGTTAACTAGAAATGATTACAGGGCCTGATCTTAGTTAATTCTTTCAAATACAGTCACTACAGTCGATGCAAAAACAAAATCCCATAACAATACTTAAAACTGAAAAAAAAAGGAGGGGAAGGAAAGTTGTTCCAACCCAATTGTGCCAACTAGACACGTTGCTAGGTAAAGGTAAGGCTCAGGAGTATGGAATCCTAGTTGATGATATAGAATTATTGTCTTTTTCTCGGTTAGGAGGCGCAGTCATTAGTTATGCACACTCGTGGCCATTCAACGCACACAATCCACAATTAAAGGCAAAAAGTGTGGGCATACCAGCAATGCAGTCTTCTTTCTAAAAAGAAAAATGGGGGGGTCATTTAAAAAGTGACTCAGTCACTTCTTGAAGGAAAAATGATGGTCATCAAAATGCAGGAAATAATTAATAAACGTGTCAATCTATAAGATGGAGAATCTCCATGAGATTAGATGATTATGGTTAGGTTACAGTCTTTATTCAGGAGACTATTATTCACAATGACACTGGATTTGGGTCTTATTCCATCTATCTTTAGAACCTTGAGGTGGATGATGATATCAGATCCTCAAGAAGGATATTCCCCAACCATGAGAAAGGTTAGCAAAACACAGAGGTTATATCAGGGTTGGAAGTAGACCACTAGAAGAATTACTCGAGTGAAGGAGTAAAGGGTATCCTCCAATCATTTTTATTTTCTTTGGTAACTTTTATTTGGTTTCCTTCATATGTTGGTTTTCTTTCATAAAATCATGGTCTTAAATAGACAGACGTAGACTTCAATTTCATGAACAACTCATGGTAATAACAGGAAAAAACAGTCTTCAGTTTTATGGCAAAATCATGGCAATGATAGGAAAACACAAACTTCAATTTCATGCTAGATTCGTGGTAGTAACAGGTAAACACAGACATTCTTTTACTGGAATTTTGTCGTTCCAAAAGCACCGGAAGGGAACCACAATGCCACCTGTATTTAAAGAAAAAAAAATTGTTGGGAAAACACCCAGACTGGAATTTATATTGCCGTCAACAGTTAAAGAAAAATTGTTGGAAATAGAATTACGAGCTCAGAGCTCAATATCCATCCATACAAACATAAGCTTAAATGTACCCCACAATGCACCGTAACGCAGAGTTAAAATATTCATCAAGCAGAGTAAATTTATCCCTCCATGTATAAAAACATAGACAAAATGTAAAAACATATATCACAGTAGGAGAAATGCATAGAACCAAGGAAGTTCATTGAAATGTCTGTAGAGGTTTTATCAGCCCAAGCATGAAGAAAATCCAGCAAGGTATAGAAACGCACTGTGGAAGGAAAGGCTACGCCAACAACAAGGTTCAGGGTTAATAAAACACATCAAGGCGTAAGACATCAACTACCAAGGAAAACAATAAAGGTAGTCGACGGATGGGTTCGTCCTATGCTTCACCATCCTCACATAGAAAAGCAAGGCATTGAGATCCATAGGTCTTTTAATGCTAAGGCAATGACTATAGATCAGGCTCCTGGTCGATTGCTTAGGCGAGGACTGGTGAGCTAGGGATGAAGGCTGACAACCAAGAAGGTCATGCTCAACACAGCAAGGTGGTCACGACGTGCAGGGAAAACGAAGGCCATGGGAGGCAACAATCATCGAGCTAGGTTAAGAAAAGTTTCAGACACTAAATTTAAAAAAAAAAAAAAAAAACATTATTTTACTTTTCCATTAAATAAGAAGATCCAAGAAAAAGTCCTAATACATTCTACCATACAAAAATGAAGAGAGCATACCATTTCCTCTCCCGCTCTGAATGACGTCCGTGCGCTCCGTGCCACTTCCTCTTGCCGATCGACGAGACTTCACCGGTACCTCCCAGCCAATGTTAGGGATACTCTTCTTCCCCCTTATCCCCTTGAGATGCAAATGGGCCACACCCTCACTATCCAGAGATTTCGTCTATCTCCTAGCTCTCCTTGCAAGGTCGAGCTACCACTCCTCACCGACATGGGTATCCCCAACTCCCACAAGTAAATCAATCAAGTAGATATTTCTGCAGCATAACATTACGCAAATAGAAGATGATCCTTCATCCTTCCCTTTCCTTCATTATATAGGGTTTTGATCTTCCTTTCTTTCCTAAAATCTCATTTAATTTAAAGTTTTAAAAATAAATTCCTAAAATTCTTCACCATACAAGTGTCACCCATCCCCTTCATTTCTCCATTATTTAATTTCTTTAATTAACTAACTATCTTATTTCCCTTACCCACCTAGAGTTACTCCTAGGTGTCCCCAAATTCCCTTACAGGTTTTAAAGGCTTTCCCTATTATGAAATTGCTAATTTAGTTTAAAATTAGAAAGATTTTAAATGGTATATTCTTTACTAAGTCGAATTTCTGCTTTTCCCCTTAAGTTCCCCTTTTTCCCTTTTTATGTTACCTCTTTTCCCTAGTTTCCTAATTTTTTTTTAATTTTCCCTCTTTCCCCTTTTTAATTAGAACTCAAAAAGGCAAGTGTGGAATTTAACCCCTTTTCCCTTTTATCATTTTATTAGTATTTTAAATTATCAAAAGATAAAACAATTAATTCCCCCTTTACATTTTATATCAACAAATTATTTTTTAATGAATAAATTAAATTTCTTACTCCATTCATGTTGCAAGATTCAACTAAGGTCATAATTATTATTTATGTGGTTTTAATTTTAATTGTTATTATTTGATTTATTTATTTTTTTAAAGGTAGACAAAATTTTACCTCTAGCGTAATATAGACTTAGAACTTAAATTTTGTATTGGGCGACATTTAATTAGGGTAATGGTTTTAAAAATAATTAACTTGTTATTCGTCCTAAAGCCATCTAGGTTCATTCCTCTATCATCAAAAACGCGACGTGCCCTTCAGGACGCACTAGGTGCTCCAAGGGTAACACTCACCTCATCTGTTCCTTTGCGCAACGTGCCCTTCAGGAAGCACTACGTGCTCCAAGGGTGCCACTTGCCTCTTGACTGACTTGGTAGACATCAATAACCCCTAGAGTCAACACTCTGCCAGGTGAACTTGTGGGAGACTAAGATCCTCTAAGGAATAACATCCCCGCCTTATTGCGCACCCGTTAGAATCATCATGAGAAATTGTTGCAGTCTATCGTCACAACATCGTGGGTCCTCCTGAACTAGGTAATTGTTAACTGATAGTTCAAACCATGACGAGAGTGCTAGTAGGTTGTGGCAGGGCTGTTGTCCACACCTCTCCCTCAACATCTCTAGTAGTCATGTGTGACCCCTTTACTCAACATGTGAGTCTGGTCGGCAAGCTATCGTCAGCCTGCATCATCGAAAAATCATGTCAGGATATATCCATATCATATCATCTAATCATATGCTCTAATATCATAGTAAAACAATCAAACCCCAATGGTACACTCCTCGACTTGATCTGGAGTCCAAGGGGTTCCATCGATGCCTGGGCATCCTCTAGGTCCATAATCCTGCACATTCAGTAAAACCGAGTCAATAACACTTGTCTATGTCAAAGCAGTAAAACAAAATGTTATCAACCCATAACGCCTCATAATCAAAATCAAAAGTTTTAATAGCATAATAATCCAGATCACTTGTGAGCAAGTGTCCTAAAAGAATAAGTTTGCTTAGTGCGCCAAAGCGGGATGTTACATACACCCCTTCTTGGTTTAAACTTCGTCATGAAGTTTCAAAGTATATATGCTGAAATAAAGTCTATCACAATATCATATGTCTATCTATCAAACAAAAATGGAAACTACTGGCGCATATCATATGCATCCTCCCAGGTCACCGAGTGCGGACTATAATTGTCCCAATGGACCTTGACCTGATCTACCATTCGATGTTGTAGCTGTCGAACACAATGATATAATATGTGGACCGAATCAGCCATGAGATCTCCCTCATCCAATACCTGCAAGGAACTCATGTCAAGAACATGTGTAGGATCACTGATATAATGTCTCAATATAGATACATGAAAAACATTGTGCATATGCCTCAAGGAATCAGGCAAGGCTAGTCGATAGGCCACGGGCCCCTTTCTTTCCACAATCTCGAAAGGTCCCACAAACCTAGGAGAGAGTTTAGCTCCCTTCCCAAACTTGATCAAACTCTTGTGTGGTTTAACCTGCTAGAAGACTCAATCGTCGAACTCGTAACTACAGTTGACACAGTGCGCATTGGCATAAATCTTATGTCGATCCTGTGCTTCTTTAATCCTTTGTCTTATTGTTTGCATTTTCTCTTCCATTTCTTGGATCACTTCTGGTCCCACCAGAACCCTATCCTCAAGCTGATCCCAACTCAAAAGCGTCCAACATGGTCGCCCATAAAGAAACTCGAAAGGCATCGTCTTAATGGTGCTCTGGCAACTTTTTTTGTAAACGAATTCTACCAGTGGATTGAATTCTTCCCAACGCTTTTGTTGGTCCATCACGTACATGTGCAACATGTCCTCCAAGGTCTAGTTCGTTCTTTCATTCTATCTGTTAGTCTCTGGGTGATACACAATACTAAAGTTAAGTTGGGTTCCCAAGGCCTCTTGGAAACTCATCCAAAATCATCCCATAAACATCGATCCTCAATTGGATATAATCCTCTTAGGCATGCCATGCAGCCTCACAATCTCACTGATGAAAAATCTAGCTATGTTAGATTCCTAATACATCATACGCATGGGAATAAAGTGATCATTCTTGATCAAAGTGTCTACCACTACGAAAATGGAGTCATGTCTCCTTGCCGTCAGTGGCAATCCAACAATAAAATCCATCGAAATAACCTCCCATTTTGATTCCGGAATAGCATGTGGTTGTAGTAATCTTGTTGGGTGTCTATGTTCAACCTTTACCTACTGACATTCTAGACATTTGGCCACATAGTTGACTATGTCTGCCTTCATTCCCTTTTAGAAGAATAAGGGTTTAAGGTCTACCCTCATCTTCGTGACTCCTGGGTGAGCCATGTAAACTGCTCTATGAGCCTCGCTCAGGATCAACATCCTCAACTCATCATTCGGCGGTATGTAGATACAACTTTTAAACCTCAATAAACCATCACTATCAAATGAAAATCCTTCAAATCGCGGTACCATCATTGTGTTTTGTTCGATAAAATACTCGACCTCCTTGTACCAGTCATCGTCACGCTATAAAGTTAGAATCTTTTCACGTAGAGGTAGCACCAAAAAGATGCACGGTCTCCGACTCAAAGCATCTGCCACTCGGTTCACTGTTCCTTTTATGTAAGTAATCTCGAAGTTGTAATCACTAAGCAATTTCGACTGATGCCATTGTTGGGCATTCAGGTCGCTTTGCGTAAAGATGTGTTGTAGTCCACAATGGTCAGTCTTTAGTTCAAATTTTCATCCAACAAGGTAGTGTCTCCAAACCTTCAAGGCATAAACGATGGCTAACAACTCCAAATCGTGTGTCACGTAGTTCTCCTTATGCCTCCTTAGTTTCCTCGAAATGTAAGCAAATGCTCATCCATATTGAATCAAGACTCCACCTAAGCCTTCCTTGGATGCGTCAGTGCATATCAAGAAGTATACATCCATGTCAGGGACCCTTAGTATCGGTGTTGTTGTCAACAACTCCTTGAGCCTCCGAAATTCTTCCGCGCATTTCTCATTCCAAACAAACTTCTTGTTTTTCTTCTGTAATTCCGTGATCAGATTTGCTATCTTCGAAAATCCCTCGATGAACCGTTGATAGTATCCTTCTAAACCCATGAAGCTTCACAGTTCTGGGACATTTGTTGGTGCAGGCCATTCCATAATAGCATCAACCTTGGTTGGATTCATGGCAATGCCTTCGCTGGAGATGACATGCCCTAAGTAGTGAATCTTCAATTGATAAACTGAGCATTTGGATAACTTCCCATACAATTTGTGCTCTCGCATACATTGCAGTACCAAGAGCAAGTGCTCGTCATGCTCTTTCGTTGTCTGAGAGTAAATCAAAATATCGTCTATGAATACTTGGATGAACTTGTCCAAGTATTCACGGAACACCCCATTCATCAAACTCATAAATACCCCTGGGGTTTTTGTCATTCCAAATGGGAAAATAGTAAACTCGTAATGTCCAAATCTCGTCTTAAAGGCGTTCTTAGGGAAGTCATCCTCCTTGATCCGTAATTGGTGATATCCTGATCGCAAGTGGATCTTTGAGAACACCGTCACGCCCTTCATTTGATCAAACAGATCATCAATCCTCGAGAACAGATATTGATTTTTGATCATTGCCTTGTTCAATTGACGATAGTCAATGCAAAGCCTCCATGATCCATCCTTCTTTCATATGAAAATAATAGGTGCACCCCACGGTGACACACTAGGACGTATCAGTCCTAGGTCTAGCAACTCCTTCAGTTTCATTTTCAACTCTTGTAACTCTGGGGTCGACATCCGATAAGGCGTTCTTGCTATCGGTTTAGTCCCTGGTTTTAGGTCTATGGTAAACTCCAATTCCCTCTACGACGGCATCCCAGGTATCTCCTCCAGAAANCAGTCCTAGGTCTAGCAACTCCTTCAGTTTCATTTTCAACTCTTGTAACTCTGGGGTCGACATCCGATAAGGCGTTCTTGCTATCGGTTCAGTCCCTGGTTTTAGGTCTATGGTAAACTCCAATTCCCTCTACGACGGCATCCCAGGTATCTCCTCCAGAAATACGTCCGCAAAATCTCACCACCGGAAGGTGTTCTATACCTTCCTCTACTCCCTTCTTGTTTAACACAAGGATTGCATAAAGCTTGCACCCCTTGCACATGCTCTTCTAAAGTTGCAAGGAAGAGATGAACCTCAGGGAAACTCCCTGGTTTTGTCCTACAATCACCCATCTCTGTCCCTCATCATCAACCAAGCTCAATCGTTTTGTCTTACAGTTGAGTATCACCTCATGCAATTCCAAACAGTCCATACAAATCATGACATCATACAATCCTAGGATCGTGACATACAGGTCGCCCCTTGTGAAAAACTCTCCCAGGTTAAGGATACATCTCGTAACCTTTCCTCCAACCTTTTGTTTTTCTCCCGAAGCCATCTCTATGAAGCTAAACTCATCCTATTCTACTTCCTTTACCTTAATACTTTTTAGTGCTGCACCAGAAATGAAACTCTCGATAGCACCAGGATCTATCAAAATACTAAGGGTCTGGTCAGTGATGATACCTATCGTCTCAAGCACAGTTGGTTGGTGCTCTTCCTGACAGTTATTCACCACTGCATGAATCTGATGGGCCTTTCCCATATCTCCCACAGTAGTGGGTCCAACTGATCCAGATGCTCTGGTCCTCTCCACAGGGTAGTCACACTGGTAGTGTGGCTCCCCACACATCCAACACCCCTTCTTCGGCCTAGTAGTCTTGGTACACGAAGTAGAAGATGATGGCCCACCGGTCGGGAACCCTGGTCTGTTCTGTTGGATAGGCCTAAAATGTTGCTACTGCGGGCGATGATGCTGCTGATGCTATGGTCCCCAATAAGGTGTCCACTGCTGAGGTGTCGGTCGCCGAGGTGTAGTGAAAGTGGATACCCTCTAGAAGCCACGATATCCTGGCATATGTCTGGCTGGTGTCTGATGCTACTATGCTCTAGATGACAACTGTCCTATTGGTCTCGCTGGAGTCCTAGTCTGACCCCCACTGATAAGCTCCTCCTCTGCTATGAGGGCATTCTGGATGACATCATGCAAGGTTTGAGGCATCAGAATCCTGACCTTTGCACGTATGTTGTCGTTAAGGCCAAACACGAACCTATTGACCTTAATTTTCGTAGTGTTAAGTTGTGGAGCATACCGGAGTAGCTCCATAAAATAGGCCTCATAGTCGAGAACCATACAGCTGCCCTGTCGTAAGGCGTTGAACTCATTGAGTTGATGCTCAATGAATTATTCTGAAAGGTACCTCTCTCAGAACCGTTCCTCGAACAGTTCCCATGACACAT
>JASDQU011440500.1:0-11447 GCA_032191745.1 Picea mariana | reverse complement strand
GACAACTGTCCTATTGGTCTCGCTGGAGTCCTAGTCTGACCCCCACTGATAAGCTCCTCCTCTGCTATGAGGGCATTCTGGATGACATCATGCAAGGTTTGAGGCATCAGAATCCTGACCTTTGCACGTATGTTGTCGTTAAGGCCAAACACGAACCTATTGACCTTAATTTTCGCAGTGTTAAGTTGTGGAGCATACCGGAGTAGCTCCATAAAATAGGCCTCATAGTCGAGAACCATACAGCTGCCCTGTTGTAAGGCGTTGAACTCATTGAGTTGATGCTCAATGAATTATTCTGAAAGGTACCTCTCTCAGAACCGTTCCTCGAACAGTTCCCATGACACATATTTGACGACCATGTTCAGCTGCGGTAGGAGCATCTTCCACCATAGAAGACCACTCCCCTTCAGTTGAAATACCGTCATGCGGACCTTCATGTTGGAGGTATAGTCGCCAAGTGAAAATCACATCACCATATTCTCCAACCATGCCTTGGCGGCTGCGTCGTCTGGGGCACCAAAGAACTCAGAAAATTTGACCTTCTCGAGTTCACGGTGAATGCTACCAGTACCAACCGGTGTGCGCGGAGGAACCTCAGTGGGTTCTGGCGCCCTGGCCTCATCTCTGTCCAAACGGTTGATCAATGCCTTGGACATGCGCTGAAAAGATCTCATCATTCTGACTACATCACCAACTGCTATCTGCTCCTGTTCGAGAACCTTCTCATCTCCTTGGGGGTTAGACCTCTTAGGTGTGGATTCTACTGGAGGCGTCGCACCTCCTCCCCTAGCACCCCGCCGTCTACCTCCGCGATGTCCTCTTACCATGATTACCTGCACGCACACAAGTCAACTCAATTAGTGACATTATAATCAAATCATGTCAACGAAAGCCGTAGTGATCCCAATTCACGGGTTGAACCTACTCTGATACCACATGTAACAAACCTCCCATCTCGTTACGACAACAAGCCTCACGTAACAAGTGCAATTTTTTTTTATTTTTATTTTTTGTGTGTGTAGAAGGGTAACAAGACATTATACTCGACGTCGCAACACGACGACGAACATGACAGATGCAACTCATGCAACAACATAATAACTACCTAAGAAGCACATCAAGCACCTGGAAGCAATGTAATACAATCAACCGATGAAGAATAAGAATGACTACCCGCTCGTCCTACCCTGCAATGGTTAGGACCTACAGGACAAATAAGCAACACTCAAGCCCAGGTTCCCATCGATTTTGACCATTTAAGGTCTCAGGGCTGGCGACTGTTCTTAGGAAGAAGGAGGTGTCTACTTCCCGCATGACACAAATAGACCAAGCCCACTAATCTAAGGACAATCATTAAATATAATAAACAACCCATCCATTAATCAAGGCTAAATGGTCAATATCTACGATCCCTTTTTACATTGGTTACCTTTCAATAGGGGCACATCTAATTGACCATTAGTCATTAATGCACCCTCTAAATTAACGTTAAATACAATCAATATAACATGTCTAAGTAATCGTTACTAGATCTACAAACGATAAATACAATGCATCCTCAATTATAGATCAATTTAGCAAGTCTAGAATTTGCAATTTAGTCATTACTCACCAATCAAACTTTAATCATTATTATAGTCCATTTGGGCAATTCTAATTTAATTCAAATCTCAATCTACTAGCTATTAGTATTAAATAAAACATTAACTAAAATAATGTAGAATGTTACTATGAAACACTCATGCACAATTAAATCTCAACCTGTCATCTAATTCTAAATTAATCCAAATCGCAATCTTACTAGCCATTAACATTAAATAAAGCATTAACTAAAATAATGTAGAATGCTACTATTAAACAATTAATAAGGCAACGACAAGGCATTTAATAACAAGACATTTAATAACAAATAACCTATCAATTAATATACCACTAACAACACTAACTACGTAAAGGCAAGAAACATCAAGGAGACATTATTAACTCAATAAATTATAGCATGTGACTAACTTAACTAAAGGTACCCAAGTGACATTGTCTGCAACGTTAAAGGAATCGGCTAAGGATTCTAAATGTCATAAAGCCAATCACAATCAATGAGACACTAAGGCCATGTACCTATAATTAGATACATTGCCACATGTCTTTAATAAGATTTTTCTGTCATAAAAGTTAAAAGAAATTACTACCATCTGTAGTAACAATATTTACTGACATAAAAGTTAACTAGAAATGATTACAGGGCCTGATCTTAGTCGAGTCATTCGAATCCAGTCATTATAGTCGGTGCAAAAACAAAATCCCATAACAATACTTAAAACTAAAAAAAAAGGAGGGGAAGGAAAGTTGTTCCAACCCAATTGTGCCAACTAGATGCGCTGCCGGGTAAAGGTAAGGCTCAGGAGTATGGACACCTAGTTGACAGTCTAGAATTATTGTCTTTTTCTAGGTTAGGAGGCACAGTCAGTAGTTATGCACACTCGTGGCCATTCAACACACATAGTCCAGAATTAAAGGCAAAAAGGGTGGGCATACCAACAATGTAGTCTTCTTTCTAAAAAGAAAAAAGGGGGGGTCATTTAAACAACGAATCAGTCACGTATTGAAGGCAAAACGGTGGTCATAAAAATGCAGGATTAATAAATGTGTCAATCTTTAAGATGGAGAATCTTCATGAGATTAGATTATTATGGTTAGGTTACAATCTTTATTCAGGAGACTATTATTCACAACGAGACTAGATTTGCGTCTTATTCCATCTATCTTCAGAACCTTGAGGTGGATGATGATATCAGATCCTCAAGAAGGATACTCCCCAACCGTGAGCAAGGTTAGCCAAACACAAAGGTTATATCAGGGTTGGAAGTCGACCACTAGAAGAATTACTCGAGTGAAGGACTAATGGGTATCCTCCGATCATTTTTCTTTTCTTTCGAAACTTTTATTTGGTTTCCTTCATATGCTGGTTTTATTTCGTAAAAACGTGGTCATAAACATACAAATGCAAACTTCAATTTCATGACCAACTCGTGGTAATAACAGGAAAACATAGTCTTCAATTTTATGGCAAAATCATGGCAATGATAGGAAAACACAGACTTCAATTTCATGCTAGATTCGTGGTAGTAATAGGTAAACACATACATTCTTTTACTGGAATTTAACCATGCAAAAGCACCGAAAGAGAACCACAATGCCATCTGTATTTAAAAGATAAAAAAAATTGTTGGGAAAACGCCCTGACTTGAATTTATATTACCGTCAACAGTTAAAGAAAAATTGCTGGAAACAGAATTATGAGCTCAGAGCCCAATATCCATCCATACAAACGTAAGGTTAAATGTACCCCACAATGCACCGTAACACGGAGTTAAAATATTCATCAAGCAGAATAAAATTATCACTCCATGAATAAAAACATAGACAAAATGTAAAAACCTAGAGCACGGTAGGAGAAACACATAGAACCAAGGAAGGTCATTGAAATGTCAGTAGAGGTTTTATCAGCCCAAGCGTGAAAAAAATCCAACAAGGTATAGAAACGCATCGTGGAAGGAAAGGCTATGCCAACAACAAGGTTCAGGGTTAATAAAACACATCAAGGTGTAATACATCAACTTCCAAGGACAACAAAAAAGGTAGCAAACAGATGGGTTCATCCTACGCTTCACCATCCTCACACAAAAAAGCAAGGCATTGAGATCCATAGGTCTTTTAATGCTAAGGTGACGACCGTAGATCAGGTTCTTGGGTGACTGCTCAGGCGAGGACTAGTGAGCTAGGGACGAAGGCTAACAACCAATAAGGTCACACTCAACACAGCAAGGTGTTCATGATGTGCGAGGAAAACGAAGGCCATGGGAGTCAACGATCGTCGAGCTAGGCTAAGAAAAGTTTCAATCACTAATTTAAAAAAAAAAAAAAAAAAAANATCCAAGCATAAGTCCTAATACATTCTACCATAAAAAAATGAAGAGAGTGTACCATTTTCTATTCGCCCTCTCTGAATGACGTCTGCGCGCTCCATGCCACTTCCACTTGCCGACCGATGAAACTTCATCGATACCTCCCAGCCAATGCTAGGGGTACTCTTCTTCCCCCTTAGCCCCTCAAGCCACAAAGGGGCCACACCCTCACTATCCAGAGATTTCGTCTAGCTCCTAGCTCTCCTTGCAAGGCCGAGCTACCACTCCTCACCGTGCTGAGTATCCCCAACTCCCACAAGTAAATCAATCAAGTAGATATTTCTGCAGCAAAACGTTACGTAAACAGAACATGATCCTTCATCCTTCTCCTTCCTTCATTATATAGGGTTTCGATCTTCCTTTCTTTCATAAAATCTCATTTAATTTAAAGTTTTAAAAATAAATTCCTAAAATTTTTCACTGTACAAGTGTCACCCATCCCCTTCATTCCCCCATTATTTAATTTATTTAATTAATAACTATCTTATTTCCCTCACCCAGCTAGAGTTACTCCTAGAATCACTCCTAGGTGTCCCCAAATTCCCTTACAAGTTTTAAAGGCTTTCCCTATTATGAAATTGCTAATTCAGTTTAAAATTAGAAAACTCAAATGGTAGATTCTTTACTAAGTCGACTTTTTTCTTTTTCCCTTAAGTTCCCCTTTTTCCCTTTTTATGTTACCTCTTTTCCCTAGTTTCCTATTTTTTTTTTTAATTTTCCCTCTTTCCCATTTTTAATTAGAACTCAAAAAGACAGGTGTGGAATTTAACCCCTTTTCCCTTTTATCATTTTATTAGTATTTTAAATTATCAAAAGATAAAACAATTAATTCCCCCTTTACATTTTATATCAAAAAATTATTTTTTAATGAATAAATTAAATTTCTTAATACCTTCATGTTACAAGATTCAACTAAGGTCATAATTAATATTTATATTGTTTTTATTTTATTTTATTTATTTTTTATTTTTTTTTAAAGGTAGACAAAATTTTACCCCTAGCGTAATTTAGACTTAGAACTTAAATTTTGTACTGGGCGACATTTAATTAGGGTAATTGTTTTAAAAATACTTAACTTGTTATTCATCCTAAGGCCATCTAGGTTCATTCCTCTATCATCAAAAACGCGATGTGCCCTTCAGGACGCACCAGGTGCTCCAAGGGTGCCACTCGCCCCATCTGTTCCTTTGCGCGAAGTGCCCTTCAGGATGCACTACGGGCTCCAAGGGTGCCACTCGCCTCTTGACTGATTTGGTAGACNTCAACTAAGGTCATAATTAATATTTATATTGTTTTTATTTTATTTTATTTTTTTTTTATTTTTTTTTAAAGGTAGACAAAATTTTACCCCTACCGTAATTTAGACTTAGAACTTAAATTTTGTACTGGGCGACATTTAATTAGGGTAATTGTTTTAAAAATACTTAACTTGTTATTCATCCTAAGGCCATCTAGGTTCATTCCTCTATCATCAAAAACGCGATGTGCCCTTCAGGACGCACCAGGTGCTCCAAGGGTGCCACTCACCCCATCTGTTCCTTTGCGCGAAGTGCCCTTCAGGATGCACTACGGGCTCCAAGGGTGCCACTCGCCTCTTGACTGATTTGGTAGACATCACTAACCCCTGGAGTGAGCACTCCGCTAAGTGAACTTGTGGGAGACTAAGTGCCTCTAAGGAATAAGGCCCCCACCTTATTGTGTGCCCCTTAGAATCATCGTGAGTGACTGTCGCAGTCTGCCCTCATGGCATCGTGGGTCCTCTCGAACTAGGTAATAGTTAACCTATAGTTTGAGCCACGACGGGAGTGCTAGTAGGTTGTGGTAGGGATGTTGTCCACACCTCTCCCTCAACATCTCTGGTAGTCATGCGTGACCCCTTTACTCCACATGTGAGTCTTGTCGACAAGCTATCGTCAGCCTGCATCATCAACAAATCATGTCAGGATATATCTATATCATGTCATCTAATCAAATGCACTAATATCATAGTAAAACAATAAAACCCCARTGGTACACTCCTCGACTCGATTCGGAGTCCAAGGGTTTCCATCGATGCCTCGGCATCCTCTAGGTCCATAATCCTGCACACTCAGTAAAACCGAGTCAATAGAACCTATCTATGTCAAAGAACTAAAACAACATGTTATCAACCCATAATGCCTCATAATCAAAATCAAAAGTTTCAATATCATAATAATCCAGATCACTTGCGAGAAAGTGTCCTCAAAGAATAAGTTCTCTCAGTGCGCTAGAGTGAGATATTACATACAACAAGAGAAATTGTTGATCAATATGAAGAAATCGTCATTTATGAGGACGGAACTCATTTATTTGGGTTTTATTATTTCTACAAATGAACTGAAAATGGATCCAGAAAAGATAAAGGCGATTAAGGATTGGCCATCGCCGAAGAGTGTATTTGAAGTATGAAGCTTCCATGGTTTGGCTAGCTTATATAGGAAATTCATTTGAAACTTCAGTGGAATTAGCACGCTGATGATGGATACGATGAAGAAAAGACATAAATATTTTCATTGTACGGAGGAAGCAAAGAAGAGTTTCCATCTGTTGAATAAGAAGATCACTGAGAAACCAATTCTGGTTTTTCCAGATTTCAGCAAGACATTCCAGGTCAGGTGTGACGCGAGTGGATTTGCAATTGGAGTGGTCTTGAGCCAATATGACAGGTCAGTCACATATTTCAGTGAAAAATTGAATGAAGCGAATATTAAGTACTCCACATATGACAAATAATTCTATTCCATCATACTAGCACTGAAGAAATGGAGACACTATTTGATTCCTAAGGAGTTTGTTTTGTACAACGATAATCCCGCTTTACAATTCGTGACTCGACAGGAGAAGTTGAACCAAAAACAAGCTAAATGGGTTGAATTCATGCAAAATTTTAATTTTGTGATTAAGCATATTTCTGGAACTTCTAACAAAGTTGTTGATGCTTTGAGCAGGAAATGTTTGCTTATGTAGGAATTCAGAGTCAAGACTTTGGGTTTTGATAACCTCAAAGAAATGTACAGGGATGAACTAGATTTTAAAGAGACATATGAGGCATATGAGAATCCAATTCTCAGGGATAGAAGCCAATGGACTAAATACATGATCCAGGATGGATTATTGTTCAGGGGAAATCAACTATGTATTCCAAAATGTTCCATGAGGGAGAATTCGCTGAAGGAAAAACACAGTGGAGGATTGGCTAGACATTTCGGTCATGACAAGACGTTCTCAAAGCTGAATGGCTCATATTTTTGGCCAGGGATGAGGACAGAGGTCAAGAAATTTTTGGATAGGTGCAGAATTTGTCAGCACACGAAGGGAAAAAGGAAAAACACAGGGTTATATCAACCGTTACCCATACCTGAAAGGCCATGGGATGCAGTGAGCATGGATTTTGTATTGGGACTACCAAGGACATAGAGAAGATATGATTCGATCTTTGTGGTAGTCGACATATTTTCAAAGATGGCACATTTCATACCATGCCAGAAAACCAACGATGCAACTCATATTGCGAACATGTTCTTCAAGGAAGTCGTCAGACTTCACATCTTTCCAAAGAGTATTGTTTATGATTGAGATACCAAGTTCATAGGGTATTTCTGGAGGACCTTATGGAAGAAGCTGGGGAAAAACTTGTCTTTTAGCTTAGTGTACCATCCTCAGATGGATGGATAGATAGAAGTCGTGAACAAGAGCTTGAGAGATTTGTTAAGAAGCTTAGTGACTAAACACCACAGTCAATGGGATCACATTCTGCCACAGGTGGAATTATCTTACAATGATTCACTCAATAGAAGCACAGGGTAGAGTCCATTCCAAGTTGTATATGGAATACAACCAAGGGGAGTTTCTCAATTGAAAGGTGCAGAACCAACAGAATTTAGAAGTGCTAGTGCAGAGGACTTTCCAGAAGGAATGAAGGAGATTCACAGCCGAATCAAAGAGCGATTGCAGAGTTCAAGTCAAGAATACAAGAAAAGAGAAGATCAACACATGCGAGAACTTCAATTTGAAGTTGGTGATCTGATTCTCGCACATCTGAGGAAGGAGAGGTTCCCAAGGGGAACGTATAAAAAACTGAAAATGAAAAAGATTGGACTGTGCAAGGTCATAAGGAAATTTGGGGCAAATGCATATGAGATTGAATTACCCGATGGGGTAAGAATCTCATCGATATTCAATGTCGTGGATTTGTACCCTTATAGAGCTAAAGAAGTAGGAGCAGAGGATGAGCAAAACAAAATTCGATGGACAAAACAAATGCCTGTAGTTGAAAAGCCGTAGATGGAAAGCATAATTGACAAGAGGATTAGCAGAAAGACCAGGAGAAAGGAGTATTTTTAATACTTGGTCAAATGGAAGGGACATCCAGTTGAAGATGCCAGTTGGGAGGATGAAGCAGCAATTCAAAAGCATGGACAGACTGTGCAAGAGCTCATGAATAGGAGTTCATGAAAATTTTCAAGCGAGGGAGTATGAGGCAGGAGCATCGTACAAAGACAAAGCATGTGCCTAGCCAAAGGAACAACTGAACACGCGGATAAAAAAGGGCATGTTTTTATGAAAACGTTTTGAATTTTGAAATTTGAAGCATTAATGTAATAGCAAGGAGAAGCATACTTACATTTATATCTTGGAGATATGAACAGATATGGAGAAATTATTCTCATCTGTTGGATGTAATAGGCATTTAATTATGTTAATGTAAAGTAGGTAGATATGAATGTTAGATTAGACAGTTTAGAAGCATAGGAGGGAAAACGGATATAGACACCCTCACCCTTGTATTATTGTATTATTATGATCATTCAGATTTTTGATAAGCTATAGAGCTGTAGCAGAGAGCTATAGAGAAGAACTCATGTATAGGAACACTTGAGTTAATATATGAATCTTTGACTCAATTTTCATGGTGTTATGATGCTTACTCTTTACAATTGTTAAATGGTATGTTTAGAGCTGTTTTGTTTCTCTGTTATGCATTTATTCCAATGTTGTATTGTGTGTATGATTTCATCCTGAATGTATGAAGTCTGAGAGAGAAGAAGAATGAGTTTCAATTGTTTCCCTTCTTGAGAATTTCCTACAAGGAGTGCAGTGAACGTCTGCAAGGTGTGCGTTGACGATGATATGAGTTTTATCTTAGAAATCTCAAGAGAGATATCATTGTTCTCATGCCAATAGAGGTGCAGGTGAAGCATAAAGTCATGCAAGGTGTGCGCAGGCTGGTTGAGACTTTAAAACTTATCAACCAAGGGGAAAGTTGAAGGACTACTGTTGCAAAGAGTGCACAGGGTTGAAGACTCAAATAACCAAAGGTTATTTGAAAGTTTGTCACAGGAAGTGCAAGAAAGAACCCTTTTGGAAGGCTTGAGTTTGCAAGTGAAAGCTCAGGAGAGATAATGCCTTTGAAGTGTTCAAAGGGAGACGGAGATTGAAACTGTCACATAGAAATTAAGGTCAGGAGGGAGACCACTCAGTCATTGGGCAGAAGTCATTGAGTAGTGAATCGAGCGGTCAAAATTCTCCATGGAGAGCTTGCGAAATCACAAGGACCGTATGATCCATTGGAGTTGTAATGTGGTTAGGAGTTGGATGAACTCACCACCCTAATATCAAGAATCAACGTGAACCGTTGATCGTGGTCGATAAGAGCCGTTGATTTCGTTTCAATCCACATCATTGGATCATTTCGCGAACTCGGGGGTTTGTAAGTTTGGAGGGAAGACCAAAATTCTTTGTTTTGCGAAGTTGCGAGTTGCGAGGAGTAGAGAAGGAGATCCAGACCATTGGATCCAAGCCACGGGAGAACCATTGGATCAGAACCTCCGCGTGGTATCACATATCGGGGGTTCAGGGGTTGAAAGGATTTATTTTCGATTGCAGAAGTAACAAAGTGTTGAACGCTAAGGGATCGTACAGACACGTAGCACATCTGTTAGGTGGGACCGCGTGCTTGACAGGTGGAGTAACATCAAGCACCCAGGGAAAAGTGAAAGTTGTGACAGGTGGAGGACACACGTCATCTGGGAAGGAGTTAACTCATTTTTGACTTATCTCATCTCGGGGATTCATAAGGTAGGAACACGAGGGCTCAACACTCCAACTCACGAAGTTGTGAGTTGCAAGGGGTGCTAGAGTTAGTCCCTAGCCAGTGGTCATTGGTAAAGGTGCTAACAAGGAAGGGGCCATACCCATATCACACTCTCGAGTATCGGAGGTTAGGAGTCGAGGGTCTTCAACTCACAAACTCATGAGATCATGAGTCACAAAAGGTGCTTGCACTAAGTCCCAGGTTGTGGTCGTGTGGAGGCGAAGGCTCACACTTGGTGCACGTGGTGCAAGTGGAGTTTTCATGAAGGACCTGTGGATTGGATTCGTTGAAGGTTTCAGCAAGGAACCAAAGGAGTCACTTCGGCCCGAGGAGAATTTAGAACGATCATGTGCAGATCTCGGATAAAGGGTCGGGGGTCTGCATCAATATCTTGGAGAAAGATAGAGAAAATCCAAAATTATTTGATAACCTCTAATCTCTAAATTAAAATAAATACGCCCTATCCCACTGTCCTCCTAGAGGAAATTATTACCCCCATTTAGAGAACAATTATGGCTAGATACCTAACGTATAAGAACAAGTTAAACAACATTGAAGACAAGAGGCTTCCTAAAATTGCTTCAGAATCCATTCGTAACCACCTTCGACTAAAGCGAGGGTGGCATAAAGATTCCCAATCTTGGCTAAGCCATTAGGGAATCATGGAAGAGACCATTTTGCAAAATAAGGTACTATTAAAAATATGGCTAAATAAAAAATTTAAGGATAAACTGTGGTGTGACAAAGACTTAGAAGAAAAAAGAAAATTAAGGTATTATAAGGATGTAATCAACCATAATCTAGAAGATCAAAATTATCTCTATTTTTTGAAAAATTGTAAAAAATAAAAAATAAATCATTGCTAGGATAATAAATAATTATCACTATCTCCATAGTGCAACTAGGTGGGGCATTGGTTAATTCCGAAAATGTCATGGGATGAAAGAGTGTGTCACCTTTGTGACACTAAGAAGGTTGAAGATGAAAATCATACTCTTAGGTTGTTGAGCCTATACCCAAATTAGATCTCAATTTCAAAATATTTGTCACACTACCAACCTTCTTAACATTTCAACTGAACAAAACTATGGTGATCTTTGAAAGCTTCTCTTAACGTTTTTAAAAAACAAAACAAAATTCTAAAGAATTACAGGTAATCCCTTTTCCTCTCAAGGTTCGATAGACCAATTCGGTTTCAATGGACATTAATCATCATCATCATCATCATAATCATCATCATTATAGCTTAATTAATTTTGTTTTTATTATATATTAATTAATTATTTAATACTTTATCTTATATTTATAGATTTATATAGCTATAGGTTTAGTATTCCTTCTTTTTTTTTTTTGTTTCTTTTATTTTA
>JASDQU011440498.1:16018-26708 GCA_032191745.1 Picea mariana | reverse complement strand
TTAGTATAATGCTTAGGTAGCAAACCCTAGATCTTTATTGCTTGAATTTATTCAATAAAATGGTTCTTCAATAACCTGATATGATCTTTATGTGCAACAAGAAGTATTTAAACAATGGAAAATATTGAAGGAGGGCTTGAACATCATAATTTCTTTGTGATCAACATCAAATATACGATCTTATTAATTACATACAAATGCATCCATATCTTCTTCATGCGAAATAGGAGAGAATAGTTTGATCATCTTAAAGAATTTTAAAAAAGTATTACTATTAAGATAAAAAACAGGATTTGATGGATCAATTTCAAACATCTCATACTTAAGACTCAAAGTTACAAGATACAATCGAAATTAACCCCGAAGTAATTCTTTGTGGAGTTTTATTCATAAAAGATGTTCTTCATTACAAAATCTCTGACAATCATGTATATGGCTATAAATACTCCATGATCATATAAGAAAATTATTTTGAATAATACAAGAATAACACTCAAGAACTCAGCCTTGTGCCCAATTCAGATATTCAAGCATAAAGCTATGAGAAATGGTGTAGAACAAGAGAAAGAGTGGAGAAGATGGAGATATATCTTCTTTGATCATAATCTTGGTGGTATATCCATGGTTGTATATTATTCTTCCTCTGATATTCTTCCTTTCCCCTTTGATAATTTCTGATTATGGAACCCTTGTTGAAGCACTTCTTCTCTTTAAAAATTAGATCTTCTAACTACTTGAGTAGTTAGGGTTTTTCCTTTCTTGAATTTCCCATACACTTTTCTTTTTGAAGCATTTTAATTAATCCCTCATTAATTGTTTATTAATGAACTTATATCATTAACATCTGAATATTTCAAATGGGTCATTTTCCGTTTTTAATAAAAAAATTTAAATAACTTTTATTTTTCAAAAATTTAATTAATTGTCCTTTTAAAGAGGGGGGTTGTGTTTTAATTTTTTGGAAGTGATAATTAACCTTTTGGCCATGGAAATCACTTCATATGTTATCTTCATCAACGATATAAATTTTTCCCAAATCCATCGCCCACATATCAAGATATGAGCTCGTGAAGTTGAGTTGTCATGCAGGCCCCTTAAAAATGAAGCTGACAGATATTTCAATTTCTAGAACAAATGTGGTCATTTTCAGCCCTTGTAACCTATACCATCATCTAATTCATCGAAATACCTTTCCAACGTTATAAATTTTGCGTGATTATGACATCGGGAACTCAAGATATGGTTGCAGCAAGATAATGACTCAACCAACGTTGATCTGATGTTTTGGGCAAATATGGGCCCTTGGATGAATTTCGTGCTCTTTGTCTTAAATTTAGACCTTTTGGTTCAAAAGTATATCCCACATGCATTGGGATATTAATATGTTTAATTTATATAATAAAACTTCAATATGATTTATAAGTGAATATATGGAGAGTGTAGAGAGCTATTCGACCTTCCTTGGAAATTGGATAATAAAATATATTTTTTAAATGCCAAGTCAAACTCTAACTATGCCAAGTCATCACTGAGTCATTGTCGAGTTATCACCCACATGCAACCAATAAAAACCTGCCACATGTAATCAATTAAAATATGCCATGTGTCTTAATTCCATGTTGCCATGTGTCATCTCTCCATAGGTTAAATAGGTTTCCATGTGATCTAAGGAATGGTTGACAAGTGGAGTAATATGATTGGTTAATGGTTTTAAATATGGAGAATTTAGAATAATGTTTAAGTATGGGAGGGATTCATGAGAGAGGAGAGGGAGGGGGTAAGTGAGGGGTGGAAAATGTGGGTAGCGAAGGTAGGGGGGGTAGTTTTTCAAGCTCGGCGAGCACCGTTTCTAGTATATTTGGCCTAATTACTTCACAAACATGTGCGACCTACCCTAGTGCCTCTCCAAGTATCTTCATATTGCAAGTTGGAGCACTTTTAAGTTTTAGGGTTCGTCATTTCTTTTCGCTGTTTTCAGATGGTGTCATTGCTTTCCGTTGTTTGTCGTTGCTACTGGAGGTATGTACTAGTATATGTTTAAATTGTATCACTATCTTGAGGATGCTTGCAAGAGAAGGTATCTTTTTTCCAAACAACAATCATAAATCCAGAGGGATATCAGATCCAACACATTCAGAGGAACAACACAATCCAGGTTTGATTGTTTTGATATGCCTCTAGTTGTTATGACATTATTGTGATATTATGAACATCTAGTTGTATTTTGATCTATTGAAGTTATGATTATTATACTAATCTCTGGTCAAAGTTAAAGTTATAAGATGACTTTAGTCAAAGTATTAGATTGATTAAGGTTGATATTTTAGAGTTTATTTGCATTATATTCTCTATCTCATATTTATGTCAAGAAAGCATATTGTCTTAGTACAAGGGACAAGTTGGAGAGAATACTTTTCATCTTGAGTAAAGGAGACTCGAAAGAAAAGCAACAACACTCATTCTTGGAGATAAGACTCCACATTTGAGGTTTGATTGATTAAATTGATAAGTTTCCAAATTGCACATATCATGTTTGATAATTGCTACATTACAAGTAAACATTATAGTTGTGACAACAATCCTTTAAAGGTTCTATTACTACTAGGTACAATGAATACTTGGTAGCATGTGAGTACTATTGATATACATGATTATTGTACTTGTTTGCAAGATGAACTAACATATCCTCTAGGAGATCATTCTTGTTTTTCTTCCAGGCAGGTCACCTTGGTAAAGCTATGATGATTACCATGAAATTTTCCTTCATTCTTGTTACCATAGATATGTTCTTAAGAAAATGTTATTATATTGAAAATACTTTTTCTCTTGTTGTTGTTGTCTCAGGCAGGTTATCTTACAAATTAAATGGAAGTTACCATGGAGATGTACGTGTTCCAGGAAGGTTACCTTGCAAGTAGGTCACTAGTGAAAACTCTAAGAGGGAGCTACAGTGACAGTTGCATAAGGCAACATATTAGATAGCCTCCAATTTGAGACATGGAGCAAGCTGACAATCAGGAAGATTATGTTTCCAAGAAGTGACAACAAAGCCAAAGGATTTTGGACATCGTGCACTTAGAAATGTGTATACCAATGAAAACCACTCCACTTAGCAGGTATGTACATTATGTTTCATTTATTGATGATTTCTCACATAAAATTTGGATTTTTTTCTTGAAAACAAAAAGCGAAGTATTCAACAAGTTCAAGGAATTCAAAGCCCTTGTAGAAAATATTTTTGAAAAGAAGAGAAAGACTTTGAGNTAGGAGATCATTCTTGTTTTTCTTCCAGGAAGGTCACCTTGGTAAAGCTATGATGATTACCATGAAATTTTCCTTCATTCTTGTTACCATAGATATGTTCTTAAGAAAATGTTATTATATTGAAAATACTTTTTCTCTTGTTGTTGTTGTCTCGGGCAGGTTATCTTACAAATTAAATGGAAGTTACCATGGAGATGTACGTGTTCCAGGAAGGTTACCATGCAAGTAGGTCACCAGTGAAAACTCTAAGAGGGAGCTACAGTGACAGTTGCATAAGGCAACATATTAGATAGCCTCCAATTTGAGACATGGAGCAAGCTGACAATCAGGAAGATTATGTTTCCAAGAAGTGACAACAAAGCCAAAGGATTTTGGACATCGTGCACTTAGAAATGTGTAGACCAATGACAACCACTCCACTTAGCAGGTATGTACATTATGTTTCATTTATTGATGATTTCTCACATAAAATTTGGATTTTTTTCTTGAAAACAAAAAGCGAAGTATTCAGCAAGTTCAAGGAATTCAAAGCCCTTGTAGAAAATATTTTTGAAAAGAAGAGAAAGACTTCGAGGTCAGATAATGGAGGAGATTTCACATCAGATGAATTCAAAGAATTCTACAAATAAGTTGGGATTAAGAGGTATCTCACTACTCCCTACATTCCTTAGCAGAATGAAAGAACTGAACAATAACAATTGCAGGTAATGGCATTGTACCAGAAGAGCATGTTCCATAGAATCATGACATGACAGAACCAAAAAGACTTACAGAAATGATTACAAATAAAATAATACCATCTTGGGCTCATGAGATTATTCATGATGTCGAGAAGTATGGTGCTCCAGATGGATATTTCATAGAAAGCAAGAAACCTCGACCATATTCTAGTTGCATAGCATTGTTATGTGATATCATTGATGTTGAGCCTACTTGTTATGAAGAGGATGCAGAGAAGGAAGTATGGAAGGATGCCATTATTGAGGAATACTAGTCCATCATTAAGAATGATTTGTGGGATGTGGTTTTGAGACCAAAGAGAAACCAGTTGTGAGTTCCAAATGGATCTACAAGACGAAACAATCAGCAGATGGAAGTATCAAGAAGTATAAGGAAATATTTGTGGCTTGCGGGTTCTCCCAGAAAGAAGGAATATATTATGAGGAGACATTTTCTCCTATGGAGAGATACACTTTGATTATAAATACACTCTCCATATCTACAATAATGAAATGGAAGATACATCAGATGGACATGAAGACAACTTTTCTAAATGGTTTAGTGGAAGAGGAAGTGTACATGGAGCAACCACAAGAATTCAAGACACATGATAGGAATACACATGTGTACAGATTGAATAAAGACTTGTATGGATTGAAACAAGAACACATAGCATGATACTGTAGAATTGAGAGCTTTCTGATGAGATTGGATTTTACCAAGAGTAAAGTAGATCCAAACCTCTACTACAAGGTTGAGGATAGTGGACTAGTGATATTGATGTTATATGTGGATGAATTGTTTCTAACAGGGGATGAGAAGCTCATCACTAAGTGCAAGATAAATATTTCATCAAAGTTCAAGATGAAACACCTGGGTATGATGCATTATTTCTTGGGTCTACAGGTGTGACAGAAACCAGATGATATTTTCCTTAGCCAAGGAAAATTAGCGGGAGAGATCCTGAAGAGATTTGAAATGATGGATTTTAAATCCATGCCCACACTGATGGCGAAGAACCTGAATTTATTGAGTGATGCTTCTTCAAAGATAGTGGATGTCACTATGTACAGGAAGACGACTGGTTCATTGATGTATTTGAAAAACAATAGGCTAGATATATTCTTTGCGGTGAACACTTTGAGTCAGTATATGGTTGAACCAAGACGTGTTCACTTGATTGTGGAAAAGAACATGTTAAGGTACCTGAAGGGTATGATAGACTTTGGACTCTGATATGTTTTGGATCATAATATAAGACTGCAAGGATATGATGATTTAGATTAGGTTAGTAGTGTCAAAGATTGAAAGAGTACATCAAGATGTTGCTTCATTTTGGGGTCAGCTATGATTGTGTGGCTCAACAGGAAGCAAACTAGTGTGGCACTTAGTACGGTCGAGGCAGAATATATAGCATCATGTTCAGCTAGTAGGGAAGTCGTGTGTCTTCAGAAGTTTCTTGTAGGATTGTTTGATCTCGAGTTGGAGGTGACTTGTATCTATTGTGATAGCCAAAGTTGTATAAAGTTGTTAAAGAACCCAGTGTTTCATGACAAGTCAAAGCATATCGATATCAAGTACCATTATATTCGATACATGGTAAAAAAGGGAGTAGTGAATCTTCAGTATGTTTCTACTGAAGATTAAAGAACCCAGTGACTTGTATGTTTCTACTGAGGATTATTTGATCTTGAGTTGGAGATAACTTGTATCTGTTGTGATAGCCAGAGTTGTATAAAGTTGTTAAAGAACCCCGTGTTTCATGACAAGTCAAAGCATATCGATATCAAGTACCATTATATTCTATACATGGTAAAAAAGGGAGTAGTGAATATCCAGTATGTTTCTACTGAAGATTAAAGAACCCAGTGACTTGTATGTTTCTACTGAGGATTATTTGATCTTGAGTTGGAGGTAACTTGTATCTGTTGTGATAGCTAAAGTTGTATAAAGTTGTTAAAGAACCCATTGTTTCATGACAAGTCAAAGCATATCGATATCAAGTACCATTATATTCGAGACATGGTACAAAAGGGAGTAGTGAATCTCAAGTATTGAGAAAATAGTTGATGTGTTGACCAAGCCTCTATCGAAGGTAATGTTTGAGTACTTTAGGGACAAGCTTGGTGTGGTCCATAAGGACATCCCTCGTAAGAGGGAGTGATGAGTCACATATGTGATTCTTGGGGAAATATCCTACAAAGTGTGGCAACAATGGGTACTCATTCACGGGCATGTTACTGACTGTGGCACTAGTCAGCATGACCTCACACAGGGTCAACAATATGTTGAGCCTTCGAGACTAGTAGTTTCCCATCTTTTCAAGCCAGAGGGCCAACCATGAGTGTGGTTGGAGGTGTTTCCTATCCCTTGGCTAGATGGGTAGCATGTGTGCAATGTATCGCCTAATACTTGTGGTTATATGCCTAGTCACTATGGACTAGATGCCTGGTGTGATAACTAGAAGGGATAGCTTCAGGGCTAGTTGTCGAGATGTGATAGTTGCGTAGTTCTGTGTGAGCTAGATGGTTTTTTTTGTGTGAGATAGATGAAGTCCAGTAGTGACATGAGGTCCAAAAGTACGTCTATACCCATAAGTTATGAGAGGAAAATGAGTTTGTTCCCACTAGAGAGATGCTACATGTGTTGATGAGGCCCCAAATGCATGACTGTGACATGAACATTAGATAGTCTATGTGTGAATATGACAGAGCCAATGTATGGCTATGATGGTGATTGTGATGTATCGATTCATTAGATAGTATGTGTGTGACTATGACAGAGAATGTTTGGCTATGATGGTGATAATTCTGACATGATTTGTTTGATCATGAGATAGCATGTGTGGCTATGGTGATGCTACATGTAGACTAGTCTGCAAGACCATGTGATTGGTGGTAGTCTTGTACATGCCATGCATAATGGATGGATGTGATTGAGACTACTAGATGAAGAACATCATGGATAATACCTCCCTATCTAAGAGGGAGTGTTGATGTTACAGAAATTCTAGTGATGTATAGATTCATGGAAAGTCAACAAGTAAATGGTCCAGAGTACAAATGCATACATAAGAAGTATTGAAGATCATGCTAGAAGAATACCTTCCTTGCTAAAAGGGAGCGTTGAAGTATTATGTAGTTGCATAAGATATTATTATTGTATTTGAGTAAGTCAAAACCCTAAAATAATAATGCTAAAGCATATTTGTAATTTTGTCTCAGGAAAATAATTATTATTATATTTTGTACTTGCAATATGAGAAGTCGGCCCTGCCAGAAAAAGTCAAAGTAAATTATATTTTCCAGAAAAGACAGGTCGAACCTATGGGAAAAGTTCACTAGTAGAATAAGTATAAATAAGGTGACTCCTTACTCATTTGGTGAACACAATCACTCATCTATAGCGCAATTTTGGTGGAGAATTGTAGTTGCAACTACAACTATAGGAGGAAGGATAAGGCACATCTCTTGGTCCTGGTTAGTCTCTCTCTCATCTGCTACCTTGCTAGGGTAATGCAATAGGATTTGGATTGTTCCTTGGTGTATCTCTTGGTATATGTATTGATATAATAATCGGTGTATATTTTGGTGACAAGGCGCATGATCTAGATGGATATCGATGACCACCCACCTTTTCCAATTGGCTCAAAATAGTTTTCTAACAATTTTGGCAAATTACTATTTTTAGCAGGTTTAACTTCCGGGGCCATTTTGAGGGACTAAATGAAGGTTTTTCAATATCGAGCTCCTCAATGATAGTCAAAGACTAGATTGATCCCCCAAAATGAATCTCCTCAAAGATACCTTTCCAACGGGCTATAACATGCCTAAAAAGGAGATCGTATGCAAAAGTTACGACCCCGGGAAGTTGATGTACTAACTTACCCAAACAGGGCCCACATGACTTTTGGCGCTTCATCTCCCAGGGTTAGGTTTTTGGATGTCTAGGGTTTTGGGAATTCTTTCTTATTGTAAAAAGGCCTTTAGAGCCTCATTGTAACCTTCTTCTTGTGAATGCGCATTGTCGTCACATCTCTTCTCATAGATAAGCTGCCACCATTCCAGCAAGCTTGTTTCCGCTGCATTTTACAGTTTCAGCTTATTTCGTTATTGAATAGAAAACCAATTTTACTGTATCTTTGTTATTTTGTGTTAAGCACCTGTTAATAATTTGTATTCATTTCATTCTTCNTTATTGTATTTGAGTAAGTTAAAACCCTAAAATAATAATGCTAAAGTATATTTGTAATTTTGTCTCAGGAAAATAATTATTATTATATTTTGTACTTGCAATATGAGAAGTCGGCCCTACCAGAAAAAGTCAAAGTAAATTATATTTTCCAGAAAAGACAGGTCGAACCTATGGGAAAAGTTTACTAGTAGAATAAGTATAAATAAGGTGACTCCTTACTCATTTGGTGAACACAATCACTCATCTATAGCGCAATTTTGGTGGAGAGTTGTAGTTGCAACTACAACTATAGGAGGAAGGATAAGGCACATCTCTTGGTCCTGGTTAGTCTCTCTCTCATCTACTACCTTGCTAGGGTAATGCAATAGGATTTGGATTGTTCCTTGGTGTATCTCTTGGTGTATGTATTGATATAATAATTGGTGTATATTTTGGTGACAAGGCGCATTATCTAGATGGATATCGATGGCCACCCACCTTTTCCAATTGGCTCAAAATAGTTTTCTAACAATTTTGGCAAATTACTATTTTTAGCAGGTTTAACTTCCGGGGCCATTTTGAGGGCCTAAATGAAGGTTTTTCGATATCGAGCTCCTCAATGATAGCCAAAGGCTAGATTGAGCCCCCAAAATGAATCTCCTCAAAGATGCCTTTCCAACGGGCTATCACATGCCTAAAAAGGAGATCGTATGCAAAAGTTACGACCCCGGGAAGTTGATGTACTAACTTACCCAAACAGGGCCCACATGAATTTTGGCGCTTCATCTCCCAGGGTTAGGTTTTTGGATGTATAGGGTTTTGGGAATTCTTTCTTATTGTAAAAAGGCCTTTAGAGCCTCATTGTAA
This sequence comes from Picea mariana, assembly GCA_032191745.1. NCBI lineage: Eukaryota > Viridiplantae > Streptophyta > Pinopsida > Pinales > Pinaceae > Picea > Picea mariana. The sequence continues at coordinate 17,684 of JASDQU011440498.1, read as the reverse complement.
CCTTCTTCTTGTGAATGCGCGTTGTCGTCACATCTCTTCTCATAGATAAGCTGCCACCATTCCAGCAAGCTTGTGTCTGCTGCATTTTACAGTTTCAGCTTATTTCGTTATTGAATAGAAAACCAGTTTTAATGTATCTTTGTTATTTTGTGTTAAGCACCTGTTAATAATCTGTATTCATTTTGTTCTTCTCATAAAATATGGATCAACGCAAGTCTAGTAGCAGGGTTTCCCTTTAAGTAGAAGAGTTATCTAGAATATTTCTCTTTGAGAGAGAATTTTACTGACATTGTACTTGGTTGATGAATCTATACTGAAGAAGTTATGTTGACTTTTCTTCCCCAAGAGGGTTTCCCAGGATAGATATCTATGTGTTGTTCTCAGGGGTGGCACATGTAGGTGCCTATGGTTGGGTGAAGATGATGTAACATCGCCTATGGAAAAACGAGCACGTAAAAGTAGTTAAATTGCTATGGTAAATCTAACCCTAACTAGTTTTAGGAAAAATTCAACAGGAAGCGGGTTGGTGGGTGAGGGAATGTGATTCTGTGAGTCCGATAAGAAGTGAAACCATGTGAAAAAAAAAAATAACTAAGTATAAGCAATATGAGAGGGTGGGTAAGGAGTATGGAGAGTGTGAGGAGTGTCAAGTTGGGGAATGAGTGGTGTGAGGGGGTAAAGGATTTCACAAGTCCACGAACCCGATGAGTGATGAAAATAAGTTTAAGTATGAAGTAGGGAAAGGGGGTAAGGGGAGTGGAGTAAGTTGAAGTCTGTAGTGTGTGTCGGGTTGATGAGTAAGGGAAGTATTGTGCGTATGAGTCCACCTACATGTTATGTAATGAAGATAAAAAGTGAGGGGAGAAATTTAATCAAGTGTTGTGGAACAAGTATATGGGAAACAAGAGAAGAAAAAAATGAAAATAAGACTAAGTATGGAAGAGGTAAAAAGAGATAAGGGAAGAGTGGAGGATTATGGCAGGTGTGGTGAGTGAAGTGAAAACTTAAGTATGGAATAATTAAAGGAAATGTAATAAGAATAAAATAAGGGTCTTGGGCCCAAAAATTTAAATGTAATTCCAAGAGATTATCTTTATTCCACATCGAAGTAGCACACTTTTTTCTGTTTGAAGAAAACGTGGATATATTGATCATACGAACTTGGATTTTTGATCCAAAAAATATGTGGTGAAGTTGAGGCTGAGAGCTACGGAATAAAATTATAAGAGTTCAAAAATTGTCTTTTTTTTATATAATTTTTTTTGTTAATACAAGAGAGGGAAAATATGGATGACTAGTTTTTGGTCAACAAAGACAAGGAAATTTTTTTCGAAAATGAGCCCTACTTATTTTACTCGGTAGGTTTGTATCTATTCCTCTTATCTGAAAAAATTTGTCCAAAAAAGGAAGACTTCATTTTTTCTCTAGTCTAGGTCAGGATGTATTTCTTACCTAATGAATTCTGGGAAGATGAAGCAATGGAAGGTATTGGAAACACATTGGGGAACTTTGTCAAAACCTTTGAAATAACGAAGAAAGGACACTATACTTCGTATACAAGGATATGTGTTTACATCAATGTCTCCAAATCGCTTCCCGAAGCTATATGTATAAGATATCAAGATACATAATGGCTTAAAAATATTGACTATGAGCATATACCCTT
>JASDQU011440495.1:23765-34167 GCA_032191745.1 Picea mariana | reverse complement strand
ATATCTGCTATGTTTTGATGCACGACTGCCAGGAGGAGAGGAAGTATAATTTGATCCCCTCACAGTTTTGTCACAAGTATATGTTGGTAATAATGAAAGCAACAAATACCTGACCAAGGAAATATGTAGCAATATTCCCGCTGTCCCAAAGGAACAACAGTATATCAATTGTGAAGGACATTATAGGAAGAGCTATGAAAGAAGCCAAAGGGATATTCCAGAACAGACTATTGCTTCAGGTTGCAGTGGTGTCCTGGACATGGAGGAAAGGGATCTGCACGATAAAATTTTCAGCAGGGAAGTTGTTTCCAAGTCATTCAAGTGGGATGCAGTCATTTCTTCTAATCCGAGCAGAAGCCCCTTATTTAATAAATTTTGATGATGACCGTTGGTGTGATGTGGACAGAGAAAATTATAAGGAAACATAACACTGTGAGCTGGTGGCTGAGCGTTATTTTGGATGGGCACAATGGGATCACTTTCTTTCTGCAGAAAAACAATGCAGTAGCAAATTTGAGGAATGTAAACATGAATCCCAACAAAATTTTGATGATGATGCCACATGTAGTTCTGATAATGTTGTTTCTGGGAAAGATGGGCATCATCTTGCTGATTTTGTTTGCTGTCCCATTGGACAATACAATGCAGAACTGGAGGAAGATCTATACCCAGAATTTGAAAGGGTCAGCGCTGCTATCCACGCAGAAATTTGTGAAGAAATGGAGCACACTGGGTTGGTGGCCGAGCATCATCTTGAGTGGCCACTTTCTGGCGAACTCCTTTTGATGTAAGGCCAATCTGGCAGCAACCTTGGTGTTTTAAATCGTGCCACATGCCATCAATATGAAACAATCATAGGGGAATTCTTTCTGCAGAAAAACAATGCAGCATCAAATTTGAGGAATGTAAACATGAATCCCAACAAAATTTGATGATGATGCCACATGTAGTTCTGATAATGTTGTTTCTGGGAAAGATGGGCATCATCTTGTTGATTTTGTTTGCTATCCCATTGGACAATACACTGCAAAACTGGAGGAAGATCTATGCCCAGAATTTGAAAGGGTCAGCGCTGCTAGCCACGCAGAAATTTGTGAAGAAATGGAGCACACTGGCTTGGTGGCTGGGCATCATCTTAAGTGGCCACTTTCTGGCGAACTCCTGTTGATGTAAGGCCAATCTGGCAGCAACCTTGGTGTTTTAAGTCGTGCTACATGCCATCATTATGAAACTGTCATAGAGGAATTCAATGAAGAGCAAGTTGCTGAAGCCCTGAATACAAGAAGGAAGGTTAGCAATCAAAGTATGATGTTATGGGGCCTTCATTGTGATATTACCGTTATTCCAGAATCCCGGGAGGACCAAGGGGATGACAGAAGCTACATGATTGAAGGAGTGGGTTCCATCTATTTCCAACTAGAATCTGGATCTATACTTCACATTGATGAAGTCCTATCTGTGGCTGGATTGAGGGAAAATCTTCTATCAGTTGCAACTCTTGAGGGCAAGGGTTATTGGGTAACCTTTATGGAGAGAAAAGTGCTACTATGGGCCAAGGGTAGCCAGTTGAATTCAGCTGAGCCTATTGGGGTTCGAAGAGGCGTATAATATATAGTGACAGAACAGTTTTTTCAAGCACTTGCTCATGATAGTAGATACATCCAGCTCCAGTGAGTTATGGCATAGGAGGTTCAGCCACTTACACTACAAAGCGCTTCCAGATCTTCAGACAATGACAGGAAAACAAATCAAGGTTCTAAGAACTGACAATGGGGGTGAATTTGAATTACACCAATTTGAATATTTCTGTAAGGAAACAGGAATCAAAAGGCAGTTGACAGTGCCCTATAATCCTCAGCAAAATGGTGTTGCCGAGAGAAAGAATAGGACTATCTGTGAAGTAGCGAAAGCTATGATGTTTGACCAAGACTTACCCAACTCCCTTTGGGCAGAAGCTACAGCTACTGCAGTATATGTGCAGAACAAGTGTCCTCATGCAATCCTAAAGGATAAAACGCCCAAAGAAGTATTTACAGGGATAAAACCAGAAGTAGGGCACCTTAGGATTTTTGGCTGCCCAGTTTACATTCATGTTCCTAAGGAAAAGATAACTAAAATGGAACCCTCATGAAAGAAAGGGACCTTTGTAGGATATAGTGAAAGCTCTAAAGCTTACAGGATCTATATTCCAGGACAAAGACAGATAGAAGTAAGCCAAGATGTTACCTTCCATGAAGAAGCTGCTTTTAGGAAGTCTAGAGAACTTCAACATAGCAGGGACTCTCATGTATGTAAACTAAGAAAAACACTATATGGCGTTAAACAAGCTCCCAGGGAACCAACCCATCATGCTTGTTCTTTATGTGGATGACTCTTCCTTACAGGAGATGAAGGTCTTATAGCTTGGTGCAAGAGAGAGCTCATTTCAGAGTTTGAAATGAAGGACTCGGGCCTGATGCATTTCTTCCTTGGTTTGGAAATTTGGCAAAGACAAAGTGAAATCTTTCTGGCACAAGGAAAGTACACAGTTGATGTGTTGAAAAGGTTTGGAATGATGGAATGTAAATCCATGACTACTCCCATGATTACAAACCTAAGGAAGTTGTATGATTCAGATACAGGATCAGATTTGGTGGATCCCACCATGTATAGGCAACTTATTGGGTCACTAATGTATGGGATTCACACCAGGCCTAATATTTGTTATGCAGTTAGTGCATTGACCCATTTTATGGCTGAGCCGAGACAGAGACATTGGGTGGAAGCTAAACATGTTTTGATATATCTCCGGGGAACCATTACTTATGGTTTATGATATAAATCTAGTGGTGGTATATTTTTGCATGGTTACGCAAAGGCTGACCGTGCTGGAAGCCCAGTGAACAGGAAAAGTTCTCCAAGTTACTGCTTCAGTTTAGGATCAACTATGATCTCATGGTCATGTAGGAAACATGGATCCATTGCACAGAGTATAGTTGAGGTTGAGTATATTGCGGCTAATGATGCCAGCAGGGAAGCAGTATGGCTCAGGAAATTGATTTATGGGTTGTTTGGTGATAGGCTAGAGACGACAGTTATAAATATACACTGTGATAATCAAAGTTGTTTAAAGCTTATAGAGAATTTAGTATTTCACGACAGGTCGAAGCATATTGACATGAGATACCATTATATTAGAGACATAGTCCAAAGAAAGATAGTCAAGCTACAATACATAGCAACACATGAGCAGGTAGTAGATATTTTGACCAAGCCATTGCCATTGAAACCGTTTGTGCACCTGAGGGGTAAGCTTGGAGTTGCAGAGAATGACTCCCTCGCTGAGAGGGATTGTTAAAATTAGCAGTATCAGGAGTCATTCTCCAATGAGAGGCCTTAAGTGGCCACCCTGAGGCTATCCAAGGAGATTTCGAGAATCAACCAGTTTTGTGAGTCATGGCAAGAGTCAAGGTGAACGTACAAACCTTGTGAGCCAGACAAGAGTCAGGACGAAGAAGATGCTGGGATAAATCTTGTGAGCCAAGTGAAAAAGTCAAGGTAAATGTACAAACCTTGTGAGCCTAGTGAAAAAGTAAAGATGAAGAAATAAACCTTGTGAGTCTAGTGCAAAAGTCAAGGTGAATGAACAAACCTTGTGAGCCTAGTACAAAAGTCAAGGTACAAACCTTGTGAGCCAAGTGCAAAAGTCAAGGTAGAGTTTAGCAAGAGTCAGGACAAACATATAAGTCTTGTGAGCTAGACTGGTATGTGGGATGAGCTTTTTGGTCTTTGTTGTGATCCTCTAAGAGCTGGCCACTCTTAAGAGACACTTTAGCAAGTGAAAGGATCAGATGACCACATGAGTATAAAAGATCTTTGTCTTTTTAATGTAATAAAGCAGAGGACCATGTAAGATGGGAAAAGGATAAGATGTGCTTGCTAATGTTGTAATTAGTCTAAATGACTAAGGTTAAATGTGTAATGAAGAGTTAAAAGGCTAAAAGCCTAAGTTGTAACGTTATAGTATTATATTATGTCAATGAGCAATTAGAAGAAGGGGGTCGAACTCCATGACTAGGAAGATGAACTTAAGTCTTCCATGGGGGTTCTAGAAAGTCAATCTTGACCCAAGAAGATAAGATTCTTCTAGAAGTTGGACTTAACCCAACTTGAAATCAAATCTGGATGTTTCTAGAAGGCTGAGATAAACCATAAAAGGAAAAAAGAGGATCATTTTGCAAACACACAGTTCATGCATAGTTCAAATCTGCAATTCAGAGCTACAACATACAAGATCAGATCCACAACATACAGGATCAGATCTATAGCATACAAGATTAGATCTACAACATACAATATCAGATCCACAGTATACAAGATCAGATCTTTAGTATTCAAGTTCAGATCTGCAGTATTCAAATTCAGATCTACAATATTCTTCAGATCTACTAGCAGCACAAGCAAAAGGTCTCTGGTCATCCTCTCTCTCTCTTGTGAATTTTGTATTGTAGCACCTCATTGGGGTTTTTCTTGTACCTGCAAGCTTATTCATTAATAAAGAGGAAGATCTTTTGTTGGGGTTTTCTCCCTCATTGGGTTTCCCCAGGGTAAATCTTTGTGTCCTTGTATGATCTTTATTTTTTATGCTGCTCTTATTCAGTATTGTGGATTGAAATTTCTAAAGTGTTGAAAAAGAAGTTAAAAGTTCATCTACATATAAATCAAGCTCAAAATTTAACATATAGATGATAGATTCATAGTATTTAGCAACTAGCTCAGTTTAAGCTTTAAACTTTATTGTTTTGGACCTTTCGGTCTTCATACTTCAGTGTAGATGGCCTATTTTGTAAACATAACTATTTGGTCATGATCCACGTTATTGTTGATAGTTGTTGGATCTCTGATTTCATTTCATAAGTTTATGGTCTACTTTCTATTATATCAATATGGCTTAAAAATTTGTATGTTGGTTTGTAAGTTTGTCATTGCTAGAAACTAGATGATCAATGCTTGAATGATTAATTATTGATGTACTATGGATACCATTTCTATCTATATTGATGTATAAATATGCATGTTTTCATATATTCTGCAGCTAATTTATCTTTCTGCATGTTTTTTTGAATATAAACGCAATATATCTATCTATCTATCTATCTATCTATATATATATATATATAATAGATGCTTTTGGGACGCTCCGCTTCCGAGGATTTTTGGAAATGACACTTCTGATGCTCCCGCTTCATGCAACATTGTCCTTATCCTTAGCTAACAAACTCTCTTGAATTAAGGATCTCATGAATTAATGTGCAAAAGTGGCTAGTGGTTGTTTAAACAACCTCCTTAATCTGTGGCCCTCTCAAAATATGTGCCAAGAGGTGTGGCTCGCTCCCCCAAGGATGACTTGCTCGACCATGCTCTTATCCATAACAAACCACCTTAATGCTAGGATGCTTTACAATAAATGATGTGCTGGCTTGACTTTGCCTTCCACGAATCATGCAACAAATTCCTCTTAATTAAGGGGCGTTCCTCTAATAACTGTGTTAACAGCATTAACTGCTGTTCCAACAAATTTAATTCCAATTAATTGCTTAAAAATTGGATCTAAAGCAGGAAAGGGCCTAAACAGCTGTCTCAAAAATGCCATTTGACAATGTCAACAGGGTTCTAAATTATACTAGTTGACTTGCTTTATAATGGATTGATTCTCAGGATGTGGATTCCTTCTTTCCATGCTGGGTGTTTCCACTAAATAGGGCTTTATGACCAAATGTTCGTCAAATTAGGATAGTATAATGCATGAAGTAGCCTTGAAGTATGCCTTGCTGCCATTTCTTATCTTCACAGGCCAAAGCTTCTTTCAAATAAGCTTCTTTGACCAAGCCTTATTGATATTTATGCCATTTGTCTTGCTTTGCCCTGGAGCACTCCTACCCAATAATGAAAAGTCCTCATCTAATCTGCTCCTGCTGTTTATATCTCCTGAAAAAAGCTGCTAATTGAAGGTAACAGCAGTGCTCTCTTTGCTGTCATAATCATTCTTGCTGGCGTATCTGTTCTCTTGCTGACTGGATACATACTTCATAAGGGACCTCACAAATACTGCATATAAATTTCCAGTGGTCCTGATTGATTCTATTAACACCGTCAATTGGCTTCATTTGTTTAATGTCTACAAGGAAAGTCTCAGGAATCCGTGTTGCACAAGTTAAATGAGCCCAACGCCCATCAATAGTTCTTTTATTGCACCCCAAGGATAGGATATGAACAGTACTGAAGGCATCTTTGGGTGCTCCTGGATGTCACAATCTTAAAATAGCAGTTTGTGTGTACCATCATTCTACAAGTTTCACACTGAAAGAATGGATTGTTCAAATATTCCTCTTCCATTTGACAAATCCTGCATCGATACTGAACTTGAAAAAGCCTGTAGCCACTTCTTGCTGATTTCCTGAAAGTGTTTTCAGGAAACGGCCCTCTAAATTACACCCAATATAAGCAAGAGTCTACTGATTATGGTGCACTCTGCTTTATTCATGTAATTGGTACAGATTGCTCCCAAATCAGAGACACCCCCCCAATACTGAAGTCTGAATTTGATCGCTGGAATAGTACAGGTCTTAAGGTGGCATTAACTACTGTCACAAATGCATCGAACAGATCTGAAGATGGCGTGTAATCCCTGCCAGCAGTGCATCCTTGTTCAGCTGCCATTAATTTCCTTGATCAGCAACCAACCAGTGATACGAGTTGTCTGCAAAAGGAGCAATTTTGGTCTGGAAGTGTTCCAATTGGCATGTAATCCTTCTACAACATCCAAAATTTCTGTATTGAGCTTGTTTTCAAGTGACCCGGGCAGATTATTGTGCCTAAAGAATGGTTGTTGCTCCTGGTCCAAGAGGAAATAGAATGATATATAGAAGATAGAGGCCACAATATTTTAGCCCAACAAATGATATATTCCAAAGAGAATTCTCAGATGGCATCACAGATGCCTAATCCCAACAGAAACAGGCACACATGGATGTACAAGGGTTTTGAGCCTAGCAACCCAAAGACTATGAGAAATGCCCGCAACACCAACGTTTAATCAGAATATTAATTTCCTTGTTCAGCTGTCATTAATTTCCTTGATCAGCAACCAACCAGTGATATGAGTTGTCTAAAAGGAGCAATTTTGGTCTGGAAGTGTCCCAATCGGCATGTAGTCATTCTACAACATCCAAAGTTTTCTGTTTGAGCTTGTTTGCAAGTCACCTGGGCAGATTATTGTGCCCAAAGAATGGCTGTCTCTTGTGGTCCAAGAGGAAATAGAATGATGTATAGAAAAGATAGAGGCCACAATATTTTAGCCCAACAAATGATATATTTCAAAGAGAATTCTCAGATGGCATCGCAGATGCCTAATCCCAACAGCAACAGGCACACATGGATGTACAAGGGTTTTGAGCCCAGCAACCCAAAGACTATGAGAAATGCCCACTGCACCAGCGTTTAATACGAAAGGCCTTTCACTCAGGCAGATGAAAAGTAATACATATCTCAAAATACTGAGTAGATACAGGAGACATCATCATTGCAACAAACTAGATATTTCTTCAAGCTGCCTCTGGTTCCTTGCCTTACATCTCTAGATCTTCAACTTTGTCACAGTGCTGCCTCGAAGATGATTATACTCTGCTTGATATAATTTCTGGGACAAYAACCTCTAAATCAGAAGTCAATCTTGAATCAATGCTGGTTTCAAACTGCTGCTACTGGTTTTGAYAATCCTCAAGATCAGCAAGGAGAAATGTCAGGCCTTTTTCAAGTGTGYCTCCTCTTCTGGCCTTATTCACCAAGTTCCAGCTCCTCCCACTAAATCTGYTGGCAAGACTCCCAAAATACAGACGGCATTCCCACTTCCATTGTTTGGACCATGATCCCACATTCACTAGCAAGTTTTGGCATGAGTTGTGTAAACTACAAGGCACACAGTAAGAGCACAACTTATCATCCCTAAATTCATGGTCAAACAGAAGTAAAAAATTGCTTGGAAACTTATTTCTGATGCTTTGTCTCGTACCCCTTGCTGAATGGTTGTACAATACCACTTATCATGGTGCTACCAAAATGTCATCATATGACGTTGTGTATGGCCCAAAACCTCCCTCAGTGGCTTCATATTTACCATGCACATTCAAGGTTCAGTTATTGGATCACACTCTTAACACTAGAGTGGCCATTCTCCACACACTTAAGGATAATCTGGCTTTGGCTCAAAACAGAATGAAGCAATGGGATGACCAGCATTGCTCTGAGTGTTCTTTTGCAAAAGGGGATTAGGTGTTTCTTCATCTTCAGCCCTATAAGCAGACTTTTGCCAATGACAAGGTCCACCAGAAGCTAGTGCCAAAGTTCTATGGACCCTATCAGATCCTCCAATGCATTGGACAAGTTGGTTACGTATTGGCTATATCGACCCACTCCAATGTCCATCCACTCTTTCATGTCTTATGTTTGAAGAAGGTTGTGGGGCCAAATGTTTGAGTTATAGTGGGAAGCAGTATTGGCCACTAGAGAGTGCTGACTATGTCAGTGGACTATTTGGGAAGTCCTGATATAGTGGAAGGATACTCAACCTAAACGTGCCACCTGGGAATCCGCAATGATTTTACAACAGTTTCCACATCTCCAATGTTAGGGCCTCACCCTAACTTCCATACTTTGGGCTACTTAGGAGTCAGTTAATTAATGTATGAGGCTACCACTTTGAATAAGGCACATGTTAGTTTTAGGGTAATTTTGCAGAACAGCAATCTCTTTTAAAAATGAAAGGTCAAAAGCAACTAGTTCTGAAACTCAACTATAACACATAGCATGTAGATCAGTGAAGGACAGCAATAAAAGCTTATACACTCTGATAAAGGTAAACTCAGATCTAAAGTTAGTAATGAGCAGATCTGAACAAAGTAATAGATCTATGTCACTAAACACATATTTCAGACCTAACAATTCTTTCTAATCATTTCACTTTTAGATCTACACATTGCATACTAGTTTACACAGTCCTGTAGCAGAATCAAATCAGATCTGAAGGAGATAAGAGAGATACATACCTGGTACAACCAACTTATCTTGAAGATAGGACAGTAACAACAGTAGGTGTAAATCCAGATGAGTATGCTCAGATAAAGGTTCAGTCCATAGATCTAATGGATCTCTATACCAGAGAATGAAGGAACTTTTCTTGCCACCACACACAAGTGCCACAGGAAGAAAACACAAACCCAACAAAAGGTAAACACGTACCCAAAACCTCACAAGGTGAAACCCTTACCCAAGAGGCTGAAACTGGACTGTGTGTAAACCCTAGTCTTGACAGTGAACAGATTGAACTGTTAGGTAGATTCAGCATCCATCAAATTTCCCTAGCAAGAGGGCTGCACACTAGGTAAACTCTTTACATAATAGAAAGAGAAAAGGGTCACACAAACCCTTTGGATCTGTTCACTAAACTGGGCCGTGACCTCAAAGGTGTTCAGTTCACACACACAAAGGTCCCTGCCCCAATCAACAAACACACAGGCAGCTCCTCCTACACCTGCAACAAACTCAAGAAGAGGCCGCACCTGTAGCAAGCAAGGTAAGAAGGACGGAGCTGGCAGTCACACCAAGACAGCGGCAACCTGAGATCAATCCACGGCAGCTAAGAAATCTACAATAGAAGGTGACGGCAGCAAGAGGACAGATCTAGTAAGTCACAAGGAAGGCTTGCAGCTAGAAGGCACTCCACACAGTACAGCTGAAGAGGGCCGCACCCTAGTAATCAATCACAGCAGAATAATGGAGAGCTAAAACTCAGCCATCAGGAAGCTGCAGCCTTACAATAACAATCTGCAACATAGCATAGATGAGGCCGCAGCTAGGAACTTTCACTCATATCAAAAACGGCCGCAGCTTCAACAGGAAGAACCCACAGCTAGGGAAGGGACTGAACTCAAATGATACACAAAGTTGCTCCACAGCTATACACCAGGCCATTCCCACAGATATACAAAGAGGCCGCAGACTTAGAGAGAGTCTCTACACAAGAGAAAGATAGATAATCTCAAAAGAGAGAGGGGAGGGTTTATTATATAGTACTTAGGTTAGGGTTAGGGCAGTTAAGTTAATTAGAAAAGTCACATGTTTAAATTCCAAATTTAAACATGTGACAATTATTTAACTTTAAAACATGCCCCAAAATAAACCAACAAAACCCAAACCAATCAATCAGGGGTAAGGGAGGGTTTGCAAGGTGGCATTACTCATTCCTTCATATCATATGGTGAACCTATTACTTTATCATCACTGCATATGGGACTTATCCCTCTTGTGGTTATGTCCTTCTTCAAGGAAGGTCATGTACCATCAAGTACTTGATTAAAAATCAAGT
>JASDQU011440493.1:8531-23719 GCA_032191745.1 Picea mariana | reverse complement strand
TTTCTTTTTTTTTTAAACTAAAATCGTTTACGGACCAACATTGGACATTCTTGGGATGCCACGTGTCGCTTGATGATTGGACCACATGGTGTCTACTGATACGCTCGCCTGTATGCTGACATGGTTTGCCCTGTCACTGTCATACTAACACGTGGCGCTCCCTGGGTGGTGCCACGTGGCGTCGAAGAAAAAAGGGGATCCTACTCTTAGGATAGGCTTTGGGAGAGAGAGAGCACAACATCTCAAGCTCTCTACTTACAATCAATCGATAAGTTGAGTCTATTACAAGTTTGAAATCAAGGTAGCATCCCTGTAATGAATAGAGTGGACACAGAGTGGAGAGGTCGGCCCGCCCATCCTTGTCGTTGTTATCTTATTTGTTGATCTGTTTGGAGAACACCTCCCTCCTACAGTAGAAGTTGCGCTTCGATGCGCATCCTTCCACCCATCCACTAGTTCCCAGTTTGCTAGCTATGCCTACTATACCAGACTGAATAATCGGGTGGCTGTTAAATCGGGGAGTTTACGCCTTCCATCTGGGAGCGCTCACTATTAATTACTTACTCAAGGTTTGTTTCAATGAGAAGAACCTATGAAAATATTCAATTCAGTAGTGATGTTTCATTGAGAAATGAATTAAAGGGTAGCTCTCTACTACTTTTGTTCAACGCATTTGGCGATACATACTTCTTCAGTGCTTGATGCCCCAGTCCATCCTCCTTCGTCTCCTGGGGGTGCCACATGGAACTTTTCTATTGGTCCATATGGACCCCTAAAACGTCCATTGGCGGGTGACACGTGGCAACCTCTGGTACTGCCACATGGCATGCTGACATCAACATCCCATGTGATGATGTCACCCTACCACATCAATTGTTGATGTCATGTTGACATCGGTAGTACGGATGATGATGTGTCCCCTGCTGACTGACCCTAGTTGACTGCAACTTTGACCGTGAATATCTTTCAAATCGTAACTCCGTTTGATGAGCCGTTTGCGTTGTTAGAAAGCTTGCGACGCGCTCTTTGTGATCATGCCAATTTTACTAATTTTGGGGAACTTTGAATTTTTTCCCCTTATCTATCTGTTGGAGCCATTCTGAGCATTTTGAGGTGCCTCTGTGAGTTCTGAGTTATTCTTGGCCTTCTCTGGATCCTTTTTGTATCACGCCTTCCCACTAAAAGATTTTTGGACCACCAAAAGCTTTCATCAATCAACTAGTAAGTGAGGGAAGAGTCCCCTCACTTTTTCCTTTTTGATCCACTTTGTTTTGCTTGGATGGGTGCCTTTTAAGCCTACTCAAAGATAATCAACATCACCCTTGCGTGAAGTCCTCGTCCTCCTGTCCAGGATGATATCTTCCTGTAGCTCATCCAAGTACTTAGGAGCAAACTCATCAACTGATGGAATTGAAACTTCCTCATCTTGATCCATGATCATGGGAGGCTCAAAAAGTTTCAAGTTCTCAACGTTCACAACTAAGTAAATCTGCATATAAGGCGGAAGATCCAGACAAAAAGCATTGGTACCGCTTTTCTCTAAGATAGTGAAGGGTCCATAATGAATGGGCTTGAGTTTCTTGCCTTCACCCTTCAATCTCTCCTTGCTGATGTGAAGCCATACCCGGTCTCCAACCTGGAACTGGTGATCAACCCCGTGCTTGTCATGATGAGCTTTATATTGTGCTTGACTTTTCTCCAACTGTTCCCTGACTGCCTAGTGTATCTATTGAATCCTCTACATGAACTTGCGGGCTCTGTCCTCTGTTTGTTCTTCATTTACATCAGCATCTCTCTCGTACATCAAGTCCAAAGGAATCTTTGGTAGGTACCCAAAACATGTCTCAAAAGGTGAACTTTGAGTGGATGAATGTAAAGCTCGGTTGTACGCATGTTGTACATAGCGTATCTATTCATCCCATACCTTGGGATGCTTGTTGCAGTAGCCTCGAAGCAGAAGTACCATTGTTCGGTTTACCACCTCTGTCTATACATCGGTTTGTGGATGGAAAGTAGTGTTCCTCTTCAATTTGATGTCCATCATTCTCCACAAGCTAGTCCAAAAGTCCCCAATGAATCGAGTATCTCGATCCGAGACAATAGATGTGGGTAATCCAAAGTGAAACCAAACATGCTGAAAGAAGAGATTAGAAGTCTGCTCAGTAGTGATCTGCTTTTTATGAGGCATCAAGATACACATCTTGTTGAACCTATCCACTACAACATACAAATAATCATGACCCCCTTTGGTCATGGGTAAACCCCCTACAAAATCCATGGATATACTTTCCCATGGATGGGATGGAGCATGAAGTGGTGAGTATAGCCCCAGTTTTCTATTAGTAGGCTTACAAGTAGAACACATCACACACCCCTTTACATATTTAGTTACAATTGCTTTCATTTGAGGCCAATGACAAAACCTCTGCAAATGAGCCATAGTTTTTCCTACCTAAAAATTCCCAGACACAAGAGAAATATGAGCTTCTCGTATTACATGGACTCGTTCACTTGTAGGAATACATAGCTTTCCAATATGGTAAAGTAACTTTCCCTGCAGACAATAGTTCTCTACCTATGCACCAAGGGCTAGCTTCATATATACTTCTTTAATATCTTCATCGATGGCATACTGTTCTATATAGCTATCATGAGATAAATAAACATTCTTCAAAATAATAGAAGCAACAATAGGAGGTCTAGAAAGCATATCAACTACCTTGTTACTTGTACCCTTTTTGTACTTGATTACTAAGTGAAACTGTCGTAGAAACCCCATCCACCTGTAGTGTCGAGATTGTTGCAATTTGGTATGTGCTTGAAGATACTGTAAGGGTTGGTGATCTGTATGTATAATGGTTTCCTTCCCTAACAAGTAGTGCTTCCATTTCTTTACACTTTGAACTAATGCATACAACTCTTTATCATATGTAGGATAGTTAACAACAGTCTGGTTAAAAGTTTCAGTGTGGTAACAAATAGGCTTACGATATTGCATTAGTACTGCACCCATGGCGTATCCGTTGACATCTGTCTCGATCTCAAAAGGTTGTTGAAGATTCGACAGTGCTAGTACTGGTGCGGTATTGATCTTCCCTTTCAAAGTGTCGAAAGTTTTTTGTTGCTTTCCTTCCCAGTGAAAAGTGTTCTTCACATTGGTTAAGGCATGCAAAGGAGCTTCTATGAAGGAGAAGTTGGGAATGAATCTCCTCCAATACTAGACTACACCTAAGAAGCTTCGAACTTCAGTTACACTTTTTGGCTCAGGCCAATTTACAATTACATCAACTTTGGAAGGGTCAATTTTCAATTGTCCTCCTCCTACAATATGACCTAAGTATATAAGTGCAGTCTTGACAAATTCACATTTAGACAATTTTACATACAATGTTTCCCTTTGCAAAGTATCCAATACTTGCTTTACATGCCTCACATGCTCATCCCATGTCCCGCTAAAAACAAGAGTGTCTTCTAAACATACAATCACAAAGTCATCTATGAAAGGCCTAAATACATCATTCATCACACGCATGAAATTTTTTGGAGCATTACAAATCCCAAACGACATAATCAACCACTCAAACAATCCATGTTTGGTTCTAAAGGTAGTTTTCCATGCATCCTGTTCTACGACTCTGATTTGATGATATCCACTGCGCAAATCCAACTTAGTGAAATCGACAACATTCTTCAATTGATCAAGTAAATCATCTATGCAAGGAAGAGGGTATCGATTTTTCACCGTGATTTTATTTAAGGCCCGATAATCGACATACATTCGCCATGTGCCATCCTTCTTTGGCACCATCACGATCGAAGAACCATAAGGAGATGAACTGGGCTTGATGACCCCTTGATCCAACAAGCCCTGTACCTGCTTCTTGATCTCTATCATCTCCACAGTTGGCATCCTGTACATGCCCACATTAGGCAGAGGGGAATCCCGCTGAAGATGTATTTCATGTTGGATTTCCCTCTTAGGATGTAATCCATCTGGTTCCTGAAAAATATCATCATCCTTAGAAACAATATCAATTAATTCCTTTTTATGAGATGGATCACACCCTTGGAAAGCGTCGGATGTCCTGACATCTTTCTCTCTGACGACTATGAGTACATATCTCTTATTAGTGTTTATGAGTCTTTTCATTTCCCCTGCACTAACAAGTGTTGTATTTACCCTCATGCTGTAAAATTGGGACTCATAAACACGTGTCAACGAAGTATTGTATTTACCAGCATGAGGGTCAAAACTAGATAATGATGATAATGATGATAAAGACTAAGAATAACAAGTGTTGTATTTACCCTCATGCTAACGTCAGCAATACGAATGATGATGTGTCGCCTGCTAACTGGCCCTGGTTGACCGCAACTTTGACCGTGAATTTATTTCAAACCGTAACTTTGTTTGACGAGTCGATTGCGTCATTAGAAAGCTTGCGACGCACTCTTCACGATCATGCCATTTTTACTGAATTTTGGGAACTTTGAATTTTTTCCCTTTCTCTGTCTATTGGAGCCATTCTGAGCTGCCTCTTTGAGTTTTGAGTTATTCTTAGTCTTCTCTGGATCCTTTTTGGATCAAAACTAGAGGGAATTCTAGAAGATGTGGTGATCTTTGTGGATTCATGGGAATATCTCGTTGACTTCATGGTCCTACAACCTAAAACCTCTATGGTAGGGTATCCTCTAATCCTGGGATGACCATGGTTGGCCACTGTTGCTGCCGACATCGGTTGTCAATCAGACAACATGACTATTTCCCATGAGACATCCACCAAACAATTAACTCTTTACCCTCGTGCCAAACCCAATATAGACTTAGAAACACCACTTTGGGTTGACGAAGAAGAAAGTGATGAAGAGGGGGAGGCCCATCAGGTCCTATCCATAGATCAATACCTCTCCATAGGAGATAAAACAAAGGACGACGAAATCAATGATTTTATAGCCTCCTCCTCTTCCTCACAAAACACACATCTTCTTGAGCATATTATGAAACCAAAAACTCAACTTTCCTTAGCCTCAATGAGCATCTCACCCTTCGAACATGAAACTGTATAAGAAAAAGACTAAGTATCCCTCATATATACCATAGAAATTAGTCTGGGGAAAACCTTGAAAATTAACCAAGGACTAACCGAACAACAAAAAGAGAAGTTGGTTCAAGTGTTGCAAAAGCACAATGATGCCTTTGCCTGGGATTACTTTGATATGAAGGGGATCCACCCTGACCTATGTACACATCATATATACATTAAGGAACAAGTCATACCCATTCGTCAGCCTCAGCGTCGGATGAACCTGGTAATGAAATACACAGTCAAAGAAGAGCTACATAAATTGCTTACAACTAACTTCATCTATGCCATTTCTGATAGCCAGTGGGTATCCCCTCTTGTCATGGTGCCAAAGAAAAATGGTAAATGGAGACTTTGTGTAGATTATCGAGAATTGAATAAAGAAACACATATATATCATTTCCCATTACCATTTATCGACCAAGTCCTGGACACGCTAGCAGGAAATAAGTATTTTTATTTCCTCGACGGTTTCAGTGGATACAACTAGATCCAAATTACCCTTGAAGACCAAGAGAAAATAATGTTCACCTATCCTTGGGGGACATTCGCCTACCATGTTCTACCATTCAGGTTATGCAACACCCCCACCACTTTTCAGTGATTCGTTATAGGTATATTCTCTGATCTCATTCATGACTGCGTGGAAATATATATGGATGATTTTACAACATATGGGGATGAATTTGATGAAGCATTGGCCAATATGGAAAAGACATTAATCAAGTGCAATGAGTCAAATGTTTCCCTTAGTAACAAAAAGTGTTTTATGATGGCAACTGATGGAATTGTACTGGGACATCGTATCTCAGAAAAAGGTATTCAAGTCGATCCGTCGAAAATAAAGGTAATACTCAATTTTGCAACTCCATCTTTGCAGAAGCATGTACAAATGTTTATAAGATATGCTGGTTATTACCGTAGATTCATTGAAAACTTTTCACGTATTGCTCGTCCATTATTTGCCTTACTTAGCAAATCTATTGAGTTTGTATGGACATAAACATGCCAACATGCGCTTGATGAATTAAAAGTCAAAGTACTTGAAGATTTTGTACTAAGAGGGCATGATTGGACCCTCTCGTTCCACATTTCCACAGGTGCATCTGACATTGCTATCAGAGCAGTCCTCGGAAAACTCGAAGGAAATTACCCATATGCAATCTACTATGTCAATAAGAATCTCTCACCTATTGAATTGAACTATATGGTAATTGAAAAAGAGTTTCTTGTTGTTATTCATGCAATAAACAAGTCTAGACACTACATTACTCGATATCCTATAATTTTGCAAACTGATCATGCTGCTATTAAATATTTAATGAACAAACCAATAGCAAATTGCAGGGTCACTAGATGGTTGCTTTTATTGCAAGAATTTGATATTACCATTTTAGACAAACCAAGAAAAGATAATGTAGTGGCCGACTTTCTTTCTAGAATAACATCTAATGGGAATGAACCTTCAGTAGAAGATTGTTTTCTAGACAAACACCTCTTTGCAGTATCTACTAACTCACCTTGGTTTGCAGATATTGCTAACTTTGTAGCTGCAGGAAAACTTTTGCATTATCTGACCCCCAAAGAACTACAAAGTATTGTCAGGAAAAGTGAAAGATTCTCATGGAGTGATGGTTGCCTCTTCTATAGTGGGCCTGATATGATTATTAGAAGGTGTGTACGAGAGGACAAAGTCCAAGAAATACTAAAAGCTTGTCATGATGGATCATGTGGAGGCCACCTTGTAGATAAAAGGACCAGGTATAAGATACTCCACCAAGGGTATTATTGACCCACACTTTTCAGAGACACCAAAGAATATGTGAAGAGGTGCAACAGTTGGCAACGCATGGGTAGACCCATACAAATGGATGAAATGCAACTGCAACCACAAATGGTGTTAGAACCTTTTGACAAATGGGCCATTGATTTTGTGGGACCAATAAATCCCCCACCTCGTTGACACTCCTACATCCTCGATTGTACAGACTATGTCACGAAATGGATGGAGGCAAAGGCACTTCTAGTAGCAATCAAACAAGTGGTAGTAGAATTTCACCATGAGGAAATTTTTGTAAGGTTAGGGATACCACGGGAGATAGTGACAAATAGAGGAACTAAGTTCACATCACGACTTGTTAGAGATCTGATGGAAAACTACACAAATCAAGCATCGAGTAATGACACCATATCATCCACAGGGAAATGAACAGGTAGAGGGGAATAACAAGATCCTTGAGGCCATCATTACAAAAAATGTCAGATTACACCTCAAGGATTGGGCCGATAGAGTCCTTGAACCCTTATGGGCCTACAAAACCACCTAGAGGACTACTATAGGGTGCACGCTTTATGAGTTAGTATATGGAAAAAGAGTACTCATACCCATAGAAACATGAATCCAGACACTAAGGACAACATTACGACTTGGGTTGGAACTATTAAAAGCTAAAAAACAAAGACCGCTTCAAATCAATGAGTTGGATGAACCACAATAAGATGCCCTACATCGAGCCACAATGATACAACATCAAAAGGCCGAATGGCACGATAAGTTTATCAAGAAAAAGAAGTTCAAGGCTGGAGACTGGGCATTATTATTTGATTCCATATTTAAGGACTTTAGAGGAAAATTTTGAACCAGATGGCTTGGTCCATATGAGATCGACACAGTCTATGATAGTGGGGCCATCAAACTCCACACCATTGATGAAGACATGATTCCTCTCATGGCTAATGGACATATACTTTGTTTATATCAACGACCCTTATCAAAGGAAGCCTTTTAAAGGAAAATTACAAATGGATGGCTTGATAGTGACCTATAACTCGTTTCTGTTGGATAATTTCCATTCTGACTTTCTAAAAAGAAAAATCCAGAATAAACAAGAAGGGAACTTCACAGTTTCATGATGGTTATGTCAGGATTCTTCTCAATAAAAAAATGTTTTTCTAATAATCTTTTTTTTTTTCAGGATCCGCAGGGGAGAATAATGTTGCTGCCATTTCCTGTTGTTGCAACTTCCTTTGTTGCAACTCCCTTTGTTACAACTCTCATTGCCATGACTCCTGTTACTGCAATTCCCCCGCAACATCCATACCATTTGTCCCAATTCCTTTGGCTGCTACTCCATTTGCAACCCCCCTGTTCACTTGGCAGATTCCCCTTCCATCACCTTGGTTGCCACTCCACCTGCAACCCCCCTATTCATTTCCCAAATTCCCCTTCCATTTCCTTGGATGCCATTTCACCCGTAACCCTCCCATAGTTTGGGAATTTCCCTTCCCCCATTCTCTTGACTGCAACTCCGTTGCAGCCTTCCTTCATTTCGCAAAACTCACAAGTTCCTTTTTTTCCCAAATCTTAGACAATTTTCACTGCGACAACTTCATTGTTGTGACTCTCATCGCTGCAACTCCATGAGCAACTTTGTTTCATTTTTCGACTTTTCACCTTTCCTTACACCACTGATGTTGCAACTCGAATTCACACCATTTATCGCATCATCCGTGCTGCAGCCTCGTTGCTGCAACTTCTATTGCCATGAATTCTTCCCTCTCACAAGTTTCAATCATTTCATTTTGATTGCTGCAGCGACTCATGTTACTGCAACTTCGCTCACAGCTCCACTCCATTTTTCTCACTTTCCACCCACACCTTTCCCTTCCATCACCTATGTTGCAATTCGTATCCCCACCATAGAGATACATTGCTAGTGCCGCAGTTTCGTCGTTGCAACTCTTGTTGGTGTGAATCCACTTGCAACTTGCATCTTTTAGCATCGTCGTTCTTGCAATTCTAGCCGACGAAACCGATAACGCCTACGCTACAATTCCATCTAGGACCGCATCCTCTGTCGCCAAGACTCGAACCGCGCCGTACTCGCACAACCACTGAAGGTAAGACATGACAGGTATGAGTTCCTATCCGAATTTATAATAAGTACGTTTAATGGCATGTGTCTATATCATTCGTCTGTAACCGCCACATCAGAGCATCATTATTATAATCATGATTCCCATATCCACCACCCTTATTGCTATAATTCCAAACTCACCACCCTATAATTCGCATAGCTCTGCAAACACGAACACTGAGAGTTAGCATTGGAAAGGAGCCATGGGTGGATCATTAATCCACAAAGAATTGACTGAACCAATTTTACTGGAGGTTTATGACGACATCAAAGAAATCCTGGGATGAGCGGGCTAGATGGAGTATGTGTTATGATTACAAGGATATAATGATGAGATCATGTTGGAATTCACCTTGAATTACATAACAAAGTACTCCATAGTCGTAGGTACACATGTGGAGGTCATAGAGGAAACTGTGGTCGAAGTCACTGGGCTACCTCGCATAGGCGAAAGATGGTACAGCCGAAGGACTTTGCACCTAGAAATTCCGAGGCAGTTCCTCGAACCAAGGGAAGATTTAGACAAGAAAGGAATAGGCTTCGACCGTCGATCATTACCTCATCCATGGGGAGATGCAATTGTGTTCATTAAGTGTTGCTTCACCTGCGGAGGACACTATGACACTATTTATGTTCAACACATTTTCCTGCTCGACCATCTACGCCATAACCGACCGATTAATATGTCATATTTTCTATTCAGGACATTGAAGACAATGGCAGTGCTTGTCCAAAGGGCCAAGAACCCTGGGGAGGTCATATCACATCATGACCTTATCAAATTACTAGTCGAGCATGCGCTACAAAAAGAAGGCCGCACCCGGAGCAATATTGTGCAGCCACCCCTTCTCCTCGATGAAACTGAAGTTTTTTCCCTTCAGGTAGTCAAGCAAGCAATGCCTGCACTTCTGGCTTTACAAGAGACTACGACTGCAACACCTCCATCAGACAACAAGGCTGCGGAAACAATAGGACTGGTTGTTGCAACTCCATAAAAGAAACCCAAGAGAAAAAGTAGGGCAAAAGCATGCCATGCCGCAACTCCGGTAGAAGTAGACCGTGATAGTGATGTGGAAATAACAACTAACAAACCGCCCACAAAGCGACTTCGAGGGTTTAAGAAAAGGCCACCTCCCATGATGAAGAAACAAAGAACAAAACATGAGGCAACAACTCAGCATAAGAATAAAAGAACTACTAAGCCCAAGGAGCGATTTCAGGAGGAAGACTATGAAACAGAGGAAGTCGAACCCTCCCGTGCTACATAAGAACCGGAGGAAGATACTCACTGGGATGCCCAAGAAGTCTTGGCTGACACACAAGAACTAGACCAGACATTCTTGGTGAAGGCCTCAACACTCTCCTGGTAACATACATAAATGACGGAGAGATGACAGCCTCCATTGACCCACAAGAACTAGTGGAGAGGCCTTCTAAAGAACAAGCTCCCATAGAGGCATAAGACCCAACACAAGGCAATGAGGACGAGAGGGAAGAAGCCACTACTCTTTCACTAAAAACAACATAGTGCACTCCTCCAACACAATCTCCCGAGACCCAGGAGCAATAGATGGAAAATCCAGAATGCGCCAGCAGTACAAAGGACAAGGGGCAATTGGACGTTCTCATTAACACAAAAGTAAGCATAATTGAAGGAAACAAACTAGAAACAATGCCTCTTACTGAAACAACAAGAGGCACTCTTGAGAAATCAAATGTTGCTACTCTGGAAGATAATCAAGAAATAGAACCAAAGGCCCCTATTGTCACACAAGAACTAGTAGGGGGACCTCTTAGGGAACGACCTACCCATTCACCATAAGAACAGAGAGTAGAAGAGGTCCCACCAGGCGACTCCTATGAAGATGGTCCTAACGATACACTAGACTAAGGCCTACAACAATCGCAACCACATGCTTCTACTTCAATCACTCCCAGATGGGTAAGCACCCCCCACTCTCTCCCTATCCATGCCTCTTTGGTGAGAGAAAATAAAATGCCGAGGGTGAAAAATTTAAGGCTTAAGATAAATTTGAAGATGCTCATAGAAGAGCTTGAGGAACATAAGGCACTTGAAAAATCAGGTTACCCTATAGCAAGTTCTCTTACTACAGGGGAACCCTTAATTGACTCACATGAAAGAGGTCAGCTTAGGGAGACAAAAGAAGTAGTTGTCCAGGCTACAGGTTTTATGGTAATTGATAAAGCCACTCAGACAAAGACAAAGACAGAGACAAACAAAACAAAATAGAGAAGTTCCAGGAGAAGAGGATATCAGTGAAGAAAAGGAGGTGGTAGAGGAGGCAATTTGTGGTATCAGTGACCCCCAGGCTCAACCTGATTTCTCTAACACCGAGTGATTGTGGTTACACGAGGACATGCAGTGGTTTTGGGATGGGGGAGATGACAGGTGCCTAAAATGGCATACTTTCAACATCCGTCTATACCTTTTTGCTTACCATTTTCCATTGATCACTTTCCTTTTTGATACTTCCTTTATCCAATTCACCTCATTATCACTAAGGTATGAATCTTACCCCATATGCCATTATTATGTTATTTTTGCATAATTATTGGGAAGGAACTCGTTACTTTCAATCACTAATATTGTTATACAGGAGAATACAATGGCTTCAACACATCTTTGCTGCAATTCCAAGTGATACAGTTTCAGGGACTAACCAAGTTGCTGCAATTCCAGACGCAAATCAACTGCTGCAACTCAAGGTGCATTCGTAGTTGTTGCAACTCTAGACAAACTGTTACAACTCCGAGCATGATTTTCATTGTTGTAAATCCAAATATAGCTCACCAACACAACGATCAACGTCGTAGCTAGCAATTGGGAAGCAATCTCCACAAAGAAGGGTGTCAGGAGACAAGTGGGCGACTAAAGGGAAAATCAATTACCCATCGAGTCAACATATGCCCGATTCC
Source organism: Picea mariana (assembly GCA_032191745.1). Taxonomy (NCBI): domain Eukaryota; kingdom Viridiplantae; phylum Streptophyta; class Pinopsida; order Pinales; family Pinaceae; genus Picea; species Picea mariana. Next base: position 11,781 of record JASDQU011440493.1, on the reverse strand, counting down.
CACTAAAGTTTGAATGGATATTTGTAACCGGATGAACAACTCGATTCTCACGACTATCCATCCGTTGTTTGTATAATTTTAGAACAATATTCATGTTGTATAAAAACCTTGGCTCCCCAAAGTTGAGGGGGAGGAAATTAATTTGGCAATTACATTTTGCGGCTATAGTATCTTTCAAACTACGACAATATAATTTTGATTTCGACTTTCTAGTTGTGTGTTGATGTATTGATTGATCATGTGATTTTGGTTTTGTAGCTCAGTACCTTGCCTAAGGGGGTAGCCCCCCCTCCTTAGTGAGCTACCTGTAACAATAGGATTATAATTAAGATTTTATTTATGTTCATTTTTTTCTATTGTCAGTTGCTTTTAATTGTTGTAGTTCCAAATTTGTAACTTTATTCATATACTGCCAACATCTTTCCGGTTTGTTGTCATTCCAAAATTATAGTATAGTTTCTTGGATTTCAGAATTATCTTTCAGTTCACTGTAATTTTATATCTACATAACAGTGTTACGATTCATGAGTTGTTTGGTTTTCTAGTCTTAACTTGCAATTAAGATCCTTGTAATCATTCTGCGCTCTTCACTGTTACAATTCAAGTCTCTTCAGTTCCGATTATAACAAAGTTTAGCTGTTGTGACTCGCGTTGTTGTAACTTAGTTATAATCGGAACTGAAGAGACTTGAGTTGTAACAGTGAAGAGCGCAAAATGATTACAATAATCTTAATTGTTGTTGGAGTTATTTTCGTGTTGTAGCTCCGTTGCTGCAACTCTGCTTGCAGCTGCACGTATTTTGTTTATTTTCTTATTCTCTCTAGCTTTAGTCTCAGTGACTTTGGATTGATGTTATTGGATTAATATCGAACGGACAAACACTTAATTGTTGCAACAATACAAGGCCTTCATTATACTCAAGCAAGTCACCAATAGATCATAACACAAGTTTTAATTTCTGCAAGTGTGATTTCAATTCTCGCAGGTGTGATTTTAATTTTCGCAAGTGTGATTTCAATTCTCGCAAGTGTGATTTTGATTCCCACAAGTGTGATTTCAATTCCTGCAAGTGTGCTTTAATTTCTGCAGAGCAAATTAGGCCTTAATATAGTTTGGTGACTTAATTAAGTATTATGAATCTTTGAATTGTGACATTAAAGTGCTACAATGCCATGGTCAAAACAACAATCTTCTTGCATAGATTGTGCATGACAGTTCGAAGTTCCATACGAGCCCCATATTGATAATTAAATGTACAACTATTAATTTGCTTACTAAGTTAATTATAAAGTAATTGAAAAGTCCGCCAACGAGCTCAAGGCTCGTCGAAGATGGAGAGGGTAATTCCCTTAATGGAGTCACCAGGCAAGCTTCGAGTAAAAGGCTTTAAGGGAAAACTTGTCAAATGTTGTTATGGGATCGAAAAGGATTCAAAATCCTCCACGACAACGATGCCAAAAATGTTATCGCACAATTTCTAGTTTGGGCAAAGTCCAACCCAAGCAACAAATGTGTGACACAACTGGGGACAACTATCACTGTCACTTTAACATATATCCCCCTTGTTTTTAGTGAAGGACAAGTCCAACACAAGGGAGGCTTCTCGGGTGACCTTAGGGGGATTGCAAGGGGAGAAGCAAAGAGATTTTAGAAGAACACCCCTATAGGTCAAGGTTTAAAATGAACTTGAGGCTTGAGGAGAGAGTCTTTGGAGATGGTAAATGGTTGCCAAGGTTGTGTACCTGCAAAATAGTGTCAGATAAGCCAAAACAATACCAAATATGATGATACAAGTCTCGAGACGAAAGGGGACTCAACAAGAAATCTTGTTGTCCCAAAATTGTAGTAGTAAGGAAATATATATCAGTAATGAAGAAGTTATAACAACTACAAATTAAACCATCAAAATCAAGTATATGATATTGGAAACTAAAGCTTGCAATTAGTAGATAGTATTCCAATGTTTAAACCAAGACTTTGATAGCAAAAGAGGGCTCTTAAGGAATGCTATCAACAGAGTTTTGTAACATTCTTATGGATGTAGCAAAATTTTGCTACAACAACAAGTTCTAACCACTAAAATCAACAAGTAAGCCACCTAAACAATAACTCTTAAATAGTAGATCAATTATCACATCTTGCAAGTGAATTTCAATGGTAGAAAAGTGAATAAAGAGTAAGAGAAAGTGAGTTTGCTGCAACCCTATTGGTTGTAGCTTAATGTTTGCTATAGAAGCTTAGTCACTTAGCAAATAAAGATGCCCTTAGGGCACAAGATAGATTAAAACATGTAAAATTTAAATCCAAACTTAGACAATTCAATATCTCAAAATTCACGTTTACCAATGCAACAATATTCAATCTCCAATGCAACGATTAATGCCTTATTATTGGGTGAATGGAGTCTCTTCCTTGGAAGACAAGTTAAATGAATAGGAAGAAGTGATATTTTTTTAGAGTTAAACCCTTATAAAACCCAACAACAATCCTTCCAAATCGTCTAGCTTAAAATCCAAGATGAAATAGGGATTTTATGATTTCTCTAGGGGTGTAAACCCTTTTACTTCCTAGAGAAAACAAACCCTAGCCAAGCCTTGCAACCAGGGCGTAAACCTTCTTACCCCTTGAGGCAAGCCTTGTAGCCTTTCAATGACAAATAAAATTAAACCTCGGTGGAGGGTGTAAGCCCTTTTACTCCTCCTAGGGTTTTAGATATATTTCTTAAATTTAAACAAGTAAATTGACAATAAAGTGTAGAAAAGTACTTACCAATCCAAGAGATAGCATGCAACATACCCTTACTACCAAGACACCATTCACAAAATTCCAAAGAAACACCACCAAGAGAAGTCATTAGCATTTATTGCTCCAAATAACAAGTGTTGCATTCATTATGACATGAAAAAGAGAGAAAGCGATTTTGCCCAAGGAGGCCGAAATTTCAGTTCAAGAGTATGTAATTCTCAAGTGACGAGTTATGATAGTTACAATGCTTAATTGACAAGGTGTCTTTCCTTTTTGCCCACATAGGCTTACAAATGACCAAAAATAATAAGGTGATGGGACGTTAGCCCAAAAAATATCTATCCAAGGTGACACATGCGATGGAAAAGCCTCCAAAGGCTAGGACACCAAGCTAGAAGAGTGCCACATCATCCCCAAGTCAAGCAATAGAGTGGGGCTTCAAATCCACAACACCACAAAATGTGCCAAAACGGTAAAACGTCCCCTAAAAGTGTGACGTTATGCT
>JASDQU011440492.1:9166-20612 GCA_032191745.1 Picea mariana | reverse complement strand
AGTGTATTAGTGGAGTGGATAAGTTTTAGTGGATATTCTCTATACCAAAATTGATATATGGTGGCCATTTAGAGGTTTCATGCACTAGGAATTTTCCATAGGGCCTATGCCATGGTCTAGTGATAAAAAATAGGTAAATGGGTAATAACATTTTCCTATAAATATCATGGAACATACATGGGTCCCTAGGACAACAGATTGTTTATTTGTGGGGAATATTTGGTATGTGAGTGGAATATTTATATCATTTTAGGGTTTTACACACTAGGGATAGTATTTGAGGATGAGGGCATGGTGTGGGCACACATATAGGTACTTAAGATATACATTTTATGTTTAGCTTGATAATCCATATGTGGGGTCTTAGGCCACCACACATGTCATACATAATGAATCTGTGTCATTCAAGAAATATATCGTGGAGCTTTTGAGTTTTACATTACTAAGGATATTTCTCACAACTCAAGTCATGAGCTATGGTAACTATGCAAAGTCTTGGGAAATAATGTTTTATTTTGGGTCTCATGGGCCAGGTGTTGCTCCTTAATCCATCACATAGGTCCTACATAGGAAATGTTTATCCTGCAAGTGGTTTATGGTAGAAAGTTTGAAATTTATAGCACCATTGATGTTTCTATAGGCATAGATGATGGTATAATATTGATGACTAAGGTATAAGGCCATATACTTACCTCTAGGTATATCAATCCATGTGTAACACCCAAACAATCACATAGGTTGTATATAGGTAATCCTTATCTTATGATATGTGTGTGTGTGTACACACAGAAACACRCATATATTCAATATTTCTAGGATTATCACACCACAAATGTTTCTTATTTAMCATGATATGGTATAGAGTCAAAATCCAAATTTATTTGACATAACATTTGTTTCTAAGGATCATGGATCATGTGTGGGTCCTAAGGCCTTAACACATGCCATTAACAATGAGTATTTTCCCAAACATTTGATATGATGGTCATTTTAACTTATGTCATACCTGGKATGGTTCTCACATCCAACCCATGGCACATGATCAATATGAAAAGTATTATTATATGATAACTTCCTATGGTAGTCATGGGTCATGAATGTTTCCCTAGGTCATCKTATAGGTCCTATATAATGAATATTTGGTCTACCAGTGGGCTAGCCCTACATAGGGAATTTACATCCCATAAGTATGATATGGTAYCTATTTTGAGATTTATAACAACATGGATGGTTCTTAAGGCCTAGTTCATGGTCCAAGATTAAAAACTAGGAATTAAAGATAGAAAAATGTCTCTAGGGATAATGGACCTTGCACATTATCTGAAAAAACCACAGAATGCTACATAACAAATTGTTTGCATGAAATCGATATATAACAATAGTTTTAAATATTAATAGAAAAAGGATAGTTATTGATTCCCATGCCATAATCTAAGGTAAAAATGTGACGTCTTAGACAATCAAATTTGTCTTTGGTGCTCATGGTCCATGTGTGGGCCCTTGGGGTATCACAGATGAATTTGAATAGGGGATATTTGACCTACAAGTTCAATATATTGTCCATTTCAAAGATTCTAACAATTGGGATTATTATAAAGGATGAGGGGATTTTATGAGGCCAATATATATAGTATTATACCATAATGTATATATTTAAGGATCATAGGCCATGATTTGGACCTCAGGTCACCACACATGCCCCACATATATAATATTTTATATATGAGAAATATGTGGTGTCCATTTTGAGGTTTGCTACACTAGGGATAATTATTATGACATAAGTGAGGATTTAGGATCTAATAATAGTCTTCAAGTATAACATTTTCCTTTAAGGTTCATGGGCTATGTGCAGGGCCCCATGCCATCATATAGTCTTTTTATGGAGAACATTTCTACTACAAGTCGGATATGGTTTCCATTTTAAGTTTTCATACACTAGAATGAATTGTGTAGATTAGGAAATGGTGTGGAGCCAAAACCTATGTCATTATCTCATAACATATATATTTAGGGCTTGGATAATGTCTCAATATTTGGGCCACTACACAGGCCCTATTTAGGTATTATATTTTATGTGAGTAATGTTGGGGTACATGCTCAACTACATACTCAATGAAATGCTCATTTTTTCCATTTTTCCACTTTCTCGGGAGAAGTGATATTTATAGCATGTCTATTTATATGACTGTCCAAACCTAGCCTAACTACTATACCTATCATGACTTCCTTACACTAATACATTTGGCACATTTTCATATGATGTTATAATGTCCTTTCGAAGAATGCACATTTGAATTCTGATGAATCCAAATGCATAGGTTCGTTTAAGGCCTTTCATTGCACTATTGATGTCCCTATTTGTATCTTGTACATTCGATGTAACAAACTACCACATGGAAGCTATAGAGAAATTTAACAAAAGAAAACTTCATCACAACAAATCATCCCAATTTTGACGGATTGGGCTGCCATGTGCCATTTTCAAGGAAACCATCATCAACCAAGTCATCATCATTTTACTGACAACCTTGGTCGTTATTACAAAATTGGCTTGCATAAATGAATGAAAAAATGGCACGATGAAAAATGAATGAAAAAATGGCACGATGAAAAATTCATTCCCTAGGAAGAAAAATCCATGTATGGTGTTGGTAATTTACAATTTACAAGTTACACAACTTTGGATTTGTTGTAAACCCTAAATATAGTATACTAGGATAATTTGTGTCCATAATTTAGTAAGGGGTTGAAATATACACGAATCTTTCATAACTATGCACATAAGCTAACTAAAATGGAAAAATTAGTAGTAACTACCTGCATCCATGAGCTCAATGAGATAGGAGCTTGTAAAACCACATCAAATATAAGCTAGTTGTTCATTGCATTTCCATTGTGAAGAACTGCATAAATCATTAAAGAATAAAATTTTATGACTAAATAATAATTAATTAAATAAATATACATATCAACATGTACGAGACTCTAAAAGGACTAAAGTGGTATACCTAAATGAACAAGATACATGTTTTTCTTTTAAACTGTAATTTATGAATTTGTGCAAAATGCACTATGGGCTTAAAAAATGAACACCCAAGTCTTAACGCACCTGCAATTTAAGTGATTTAAGTTTTTGAGGTTGTATTAGATAATTTTACACCTGCCTACATATTTATACTTTCATTTACAAAAATAAAAGTGGATGTTGTGTAAAAGAGGCAAAATCTATCTTCTAAATTGAGAGACCAAAACAATAGAAAGTGACCCAATGGAAATGTGTGCCCATGCTTCTATACAATTCCAAACTTAGTAATCTAAGATTTTGGGTGAATTTAATAACATTATAAATCTATATATTTCATACGAAGTGAATTTTAAAATTACTAACAACTTCTACCTTGAACCAAGATTCAAATCTTTTGTAAGATGGAGGGTAAAGTTGTCTTACTATAAAATGCACACCTAAGACTCATATGATCTTCAAATTGAGTGGCTGAAATTGTGGATTTTGGATTTTATCATTTTACATTTATTCATACTTTATTTGTGCATTTTGAAATCTAAAACCCTCTATTGTGCATAAAGGATGAAAGTTTCCTTGTAAATGAAAAAAATGCATGAAAACAGGGCATGATGAAAATTGCACACCCTAGGAAGAAAAATACATGTATGGTGTTGGTAATTTACAAGTTACAAGGCTATATATTTGGTTTAAACCCTAAATATTTTATACTAGGGTTATTTCTTCCTAGAATTTAGTAAAGGGTTGAAATATACATGAATCTTTGGCAACTATGCACACACACTAACTAACGTGGAAAAATGAGTACTAACTACCTGTGTCCATGAGCTCGATGAGTCAGGATCTTGCACAACCGCATCACACAAAGGCTAGTTGTTAGTTTCATTTGCATTGTAAAGGCTTATATAAATCATTAGTGAATAAAAGACTATATCATTTAATAATAATTAAATAAATAAATGGGCATATCAACATGTATGAGACTCTAGAAAGACTAAAATGGAATACCTTAATGAGATTCTCTTGGTTTCAAGGATAATTTATTTTTTTCTAAATAGGTCCAACCAAGTGAAGGTTGAAGTTAATTTAGCCCCTCCCCCCTCCCCTCACATCACTCTGAATTACCCATACTCAATCTATCTACTGGAAAATAATTGAAAGTGACATAGTACGATTCATGCATAGAAAGTAGAAAAACAAAATTTAAAGGTAAATGAAAGAAATAATGTTTGTGCATATATTTGGTTGTGTGTATACAAAACATATAACATTCATCCATAAAAAGGTAGCAACAAGTACTGTATATGTGATAAATAACCTTTTTTAAAAATGACTCTTACCCCAAATCATTGTATATATTCCATAAAAAATATGCATCTTTCTTTGTTCTTCTCCATTGGTTCAAACCTACCCAATGCAATAAGATCCCTCTTTTCCTTTCTCATAGCCTTTTTAATTATCTCCCTCGTGTCCATGGATTTGAAAAATTTGTCACTGTTTCCCAATTTGTCAACATGAGTTGTCGACAACTACATATATCAACAAAAAAACAAGTTAATTCAATTATAAAAACAATAATAGAAGTTGGTTGAAGTTATGGTGTTAACATCCATCTTATATAATGTATCAAAATCCATTTTTCATTCATCTTCCTATGAACACCATTCATATGTGCATAACTTTTCTATAGACATACCTCTGTTGAAAAATCTCATATATACCATATTTTCATCAAAGAAAAAAAAATGTCATTATTTATTCCATAAACATTCTAATATGTAATTCTGTATTCCATAAAAATTTCATTCTTTATTTTGTAAATTCTATGTACGCCATTATAATGATGAACCATGAAGCCAAGGACAAGTGATGATGAAATACCCAACAACTAAATATTTTTTTTAAAGCCAAGTCATTGTTTGCATTTCTCTTATAGAACATAGTATATGCATGTATAGAAAATAATAAAAGCATTCATATAATAGAGTATAGAACATTGTACATTTGACAGAATTTCTTAACAATGTATGAGTTTGGCTAGTTCTATGGATTTTTTCTTTAGGATTTAACCATTTTTTTGGAAGCTATATCAAGATCTGTATGTCTATCATATAATGGACTATTAGGAAATAAAGTTTTTATTTTCCATAATAAATAAAAACAATCTATTAACTTGTAGACAATAGTTTTACCTTTAAAAACACCATCGATATCTTGAAATTTAGTTATATCATCCCTTTATTTTATTATCATATCTTCATATGCATCTTGCTAAATAAAATTTCCATTTTTATCCCAACATGAATGTAGTCCCATTTCAGCTAATTTCTTGTATCTTTTCATGAAGGTTTCAATACTGATCTCAGTTAAACTACATTTATTTTGAGGTTGTTAAACCAAATTATTATTTATTAATAACTTTGTAGAATACATAATTATAGAAGTAAGATGATTGACACCCAATTCCTTTAACTAATTCCAAGTCTTAGAGTCAAGGTTTTCAATAAGTGATAGCATTTTTTGCAATAGACTTGGCATTGATATAGAATATAATGGACCCATTTTCAGATACCATGACCCTTTTGTCAGAAAGATAGTTCTTTGCACACTAGGAGACAAAATTGAAAAAATAATAGATTTGGGGAATTATGAATTTACCCAAGTTCATAATAGAAGGAGAATTTGATTGATTTTACTCGATTCTATTGTTCTCGTAACATTGTTTATCATTTGAATTTACCTTTGAGGTTTATTGTTTTATTTTTATTTTTAAAAATCCTTTGAATTTACATCGTTGTGATGCCTTTTTTATTTGGCTTAAATCGTCGTACCACTTGTCATCYATTCCTACATTTTGGGGGTGAGTTGAAGTGGTTTGKTAATACCACCCCTATATACTAAAATGAATACGATTATGACACATTATCATCTGTTAATAGAATGGTTTATAATTTAGACCTTTGTCCCCCTTTTATCCAACTTGTACTTTCACTGGTCGAAATAAACTCAGACCGTCGATCTTGGATGTATATTTTTGGTCCGATCATTTCTGTTGAATTTTCATTTCAAACCTCATTTATTATTTCTTATGTGTACAAAAATATGGCAAAAATATGCATTATACAAGGTATTGAACCTAAAGTTAGGGGTGAATGATAGGGAAAATTTGGAGTGAATGGAACTCAAATAGAGCCATTGTTAACCATTTCATATTGAATAACCAACTACAAGATCTACATTATCTATATAAATCATCAACGAGGCTACATACCTAATACATTGTGGGGTCTATCCCTCCTTGGATGCACAGGTGGGGTTGGTCTTTCCTTGTATGGGTTTTCTCCTCTACACAATCTCCTTACTAGCAGGTGGGATCGATCCAATGTAAATGCTAGCATGTTGCTCCTATGTGCACTGTATGTACTAGMAGGTGGGGTAGAYAAATGTAGTKGCTAGAGGGTTTGGAGTGGTTTTATTTTCTTAAGGGTTTGACACATTAGTGTTTGTTTTATGTTTGAATATTTTTTATTTTTYTTTGTTTTTGTTTTATTGTTTTATTGTTTTGATATTTGTTATTTGTTTGTAATATAATTTATGTTTAAATTCATAAATAATATGTGTTATATAGTTATATATAACCCCATGAACCCATAAAACCCCCTAACCCYCTAGACACTAAATATAACCCATAAACCCCCTAAMCCCTTAATCCCTAACTCCTAACCCCTGAACCTAAACCATGTCCACCAAAAAATATTTTATGTGTTAAACCTAGTAATGGTTGTCATCTGACACTTGCATCTCAAAGATTMCATTTAGGGCATGTGTAGTGGTTTTGGAGCATTCACATGGTTCCTATGGTGGATGAGGGTGAAGGGTTAGAAAGTTACCAAGGTTATTGGGTGGAGGGTTAAAAATTTGTGGTAGATTATTATTATTTACTGATAGTTAAAATCAATCATCACATGCTCGAAATGGGCTAGGAGGTTATAGGTTGGTGGGTTATGAGAGAAATAAATGTCAATATATTCTAACCAACCAATGATACATATAATAATATGACATAAAATTAACTACAAACAATTAAGCCACATAAGAAATTACTTTAAAGAGAACAAATCATAGAAAATATATAATCACATACCTCTACCTACATTTCAACAATTCAATATCATTGATATTCTTCTTCATCCAACTCCAAATTTGTATCATTAAATTCATAATTTAGTTCGAAATAAACGTTGAAATGATTGGGAATAAAAACATCATCATAAGTGTCATTTTCAATAATTTTATCACCAATATGATCATCGAGAACATTTTCATCTACATCTAGCTCAACTTCTTCATATTATTCGTCTAACACAACTACTTTCTCTTGTGCATCATCTTCTTCGTCAATATCATATTCTTCCACTACATTATACTTTACAGGCCTTCCTCTTGGATCATATCTAACAACATATGACCATCTCACTTTCCCTGGAATATCTGAGTAAAATACATGCTCACATTGGCTTGGAAGAACATAAATCTCAGTACCCGGCTCAAGTGTCCTTGTATTAACCATGGTAAATCTGTTATCATGCTTGTTAAATTTTTTTTTGGGATCACATTCATTCATCCGTGGCCTGTACAATTTGACCTTGAACATGACTAATTTAAAGGATTTAAAGTCACATTCAAGCATATCATTAAAATACCCATTGTATCTATTTTCATATACATCTGGATGCCTATCACTTCTACAGGAAACAATAGTGACCTGAAGTATTATAGTTATGCCACAATTTTTTTTTTTTTCTTTTCATCCAATTTTTGATGTGAAATTTATGGTCATTGCACCACATAGCCTTGTGGTGTTTCAATTGCATTATTCCCAACAAGTAAAAACTACATTGTCAATTAATTAACATATTTAGAATTAGTAAATAATTTAAGAAAATAATAGACCACATACATTAATATAATGGAAAATAAGTAAAAAAATGTGGGTAAACATGTTTTCCTGTTTATCATTTAAACCATATGTTAAATCAATTTCCCTCTTTGTAAGATTGGTATCTTGATTATGATGAGTCTCTTTAACCAATGTAGCCATTCCTTCCCATGATAACCTACAATTGCATTTTATACATCATTTTATCAATACCTTCATCCAATCAACATTGTTTGTGATGTATAAATGTAGTGCATCCCACTCTTGACCATCTATATAAAAAAATAAAAATTCATCAATAATTAGATACCGTGGAAAATTTTAATAATTGATGGAATAACAAAAATTAGAGACGTATGATATAGATAAAAATGAATAAAAAAAGTATTGTGTATCTCTACGATGTAATTAGCTTTCACTTTCCTCATTCTAACTTTCCCCAATAGGACCTCCCCTTCAAATTTGTTGATGTAGTTGACATCTCAAATGAGAGGTAAATTCATATCTGCTACTCATTTAGGAATATACTAACTAATATACACCAAGGATTGATATACCATATATCCGTCCACCATAGAACCATCAAGACATGATATTTCTCTAGAAAAGGCTTTCAATGATTTCAAATTCCTCTCCACCATCCACAATGACCTTATGTGTATAGGTCCATGTATTTCAATATCCTCAACTTGGTGTATGAGGCAGTGTTCTTATGTATTGAAAAATTCTATAGGTAGGTACTTTTGCATTTCACACATTAGGTGAGGAATTTCTCTCCTCCAATACTTTATATATTCTTTATGGACTTCTTTAGGTGACAACCACCTACACATGATGCAATAAAATCACAGGTTTTAAGAATACACATTGCAATTAAAACACATGTGAACAAGTTCTACAACAAATATTTTTCATAGAAATCGTCACTTACCTCATATATTTTCCAAGATCATATATGACTTGTTTTATGTTGTTTTCAAAGTTAAATGGAAGAGATAGAGGCAGAACATACTATAACAAAAAAATAAACAAAAAAATACCAAAAATATGTATACCAATAGAGAAATATAATAAAATAATTACCTTAATAAAGGTATGCCAATCACGATTTTTTAACCCACCAAATTCACCTTTATTCATTAAGATATTATTTATGTTTGAAGAAAATATCGTTGGAAATTTAATTTTCCTAATGACCTCTTTTACAACATTTCTTTGTTGCTCTGTAAATAACCATGGAAGACTATCTTGATGTCCATCACTATTTGAATTAATCACATTTTTCATTGCATGACTAGCTTCATGAACGTCACTACAAATTTTGCCAATTTTTTCTTTGGCACTACTTCCATATAAGATTCTCCATAATATTTAAGTTACATTCTTCTAGATATGAATTGTATCAAACAAATGATCTATTTTCAGGTGGTGATAGTAGGGAAACTTGTTGAATTGCATAGGGTATCTTTTCATTCCACATGGAATCACATTAACTCCATGATGACATTTCTGAAAAATAAATGAGATTACAACAATAATTGTTATATACAGTGAACATATTTCAATACAAATTAAAACAAAAAACATTAATATATATGATACATAGACTAATTGCTTACCTTGATGATTTCTATTATATTCCAACTTCCATACGTGAGGTGTCATTCTTTGTGGTTTTATTTCAGTAACTTCTTTCGAATTAAAAATGTGTTTTTCTATGGTTCGATACCTACTGTTATTAGGGAGGAAGTACCTATACCCATAAAACACCTCCTTTCCTAAACTTATTGAATGATAAGATTCCTTCCTAGGACCACATACTGGACATGTAGATTTACCCTTTGTTTGAAGGCCTACAACATATGGATTAATGTTTGTACCAATTATATACCAAAGAATTATTTTAAAAAATGCATGATATTTTCAAAAACTTATATACTTTTAAAGTGCAGTAGTGCATTACAGACCACAAAAATTTGTTATCCTTTATTCATCATGAATTGTTCATGTAAGTATTCCATGGAATTTAAATTGATTTTTCCTTGTTGGTCTAGAGATGTCGTACATAGTGATGCCACCACATAACTTTATTATTTCGTCGATAAGAGGCTCAATATATGTATTCATATATTTAACTTGGTACTTACTTAATTTATTGAAAATACACATCATTACTACTTTGCATATATGTATATATACAAAATTATGCAATAAACAAGAAAAATGAAATGTTACATTCAAAAAATTATTGTAAACAAATACCTGGAACAATCATTGCAAACATTGTGTGCTCCCTCTTTATTAACATCCAAGGAGTAAGGTTATTTTTTATAACAAAAATAGGCCATAGTGAGTAAATATACCCGACCTCTCCAAATGGATTGACAACATCAACTGCCAATGGAAGCCAAATATTATGAGATTCTTCTTTAAAAATTGGCCATGTTTATTCTATGTTCCTAAATGTAAAACCATCTGCGGGAATTCAAAGAACACCATCTTTGCTTATGTTCCATGCATGGTAATGGATAAATTGTTCTATTCTTTGGCACCTAAATTTCTTCTACAAATGTGGAATCATGGGAATATGATGAAGAACCTTACGAGGCATGTGCTGTGTTACTTGATCAGTTCGATATCTACTAATTTAACATTGTGGGAATTTCATTTGTGATGCGTATTGTCCATAATATATAATATGAACATTAGGACATGCATCAATAGATTGATACTCCATTCCAATATCTTTCATAATGTAAAATAATTATTGGTATGTACGTGGTAAAGTATTTTATGATGGTAGGAGAAATTCACCTAACAATCTACAACACAAAATATAACTAGTTAATGTAAAAAATATTAATATTGAATACTGGATCTTTAATTTACACATTAGTCAGCAACACTAAGATTAGAGAAACAAAAACATAAATTTTATGTATATGTGACGAATTATATTACATACCATAGGGTCTTGATGAGACAAGTGTTTGAAAAACCATTCAATACCTTCAAGTTCACCAAAAACAATATAGTAGAGAAAAAATTTGTCCTTGAGCCTTCGTAAATGGGTTGTTGTGAGCTCTCATCAAAATTGTCTTCAATTGGAGCAAAGGTGTCTTGGATCAATCTATTTATACCATCACTCTCAACTAGGGATGATTTTAGGGGTTAAATTTCGCTCATGGGCTAATTTTCCATGGTTTTTCCAAAAACGAGATTCGCTATTTTAAAAATGATTCACCCAAATTCTATAGGATAAAATTATTTTACCTTAAAATCGCCAAAATTTTATAAAAACTATATAAAATCCTTAGAAATTTGAATATTTTTACAAAAATATCGTCAATCATCTATAGCTAGCATATGAAGGATTAGTAAGATTCGTCAAGGTTTCTACATTTTAAAATAAATTTCCATCCTTAAAATCATCCTTGCTCTCAACTGTATTTTTATCAGTATCGTCTTCCTCCATAGGACTA
>JASDQU011440490.1:10298-21102 GCA_032191745.1 Picea mariana | reverse complement strand
AAACGAGAACTCTGTAGATTTCTCGTTAAGTTGGTAACTATGTTGTTGACCTTTGACATGGTTTGACTGAAACTTTGACGCTCATAACTTTTGCATACAAACTCTGTTTGAGGCGAATTTTTCACCGTTGGAAATTTATCGTCGAGCTCTACGCATTGATGGTGTTTTCAAGAGCATTTGGTACATTTTAATTTTGAGAATTTTTGAACCATTTTGGACCTTTGTGGATGTTTGAGATCCTCCTAGACCTTTGTGAGCATTCTTGGATCCTCCTGGATCATTCCTATCCATTGGAATCTTTTTGGACCACCAAAAGTTTTTTATTACTCAACAACTAGGTGAGGGTAGAGTTTCCTCACCTTTCCAATATCGATCCACTTTGTTTTACTTGGTTTTACCCCTTTAAGACCAACTCAAAGATATTCCACATCACCTCGTTGTGAACTCTTGATTCTTTTGTCGAGAATAACATCTTCCTGTAGCTCGTCCAAATATTTTGGAGAAAAATCATCAATTGCTGGAACATGAATACTTTTATCTTCATCCATAATCATAGGAGGCTCATAAGGCTTCAAATTATCAACATTCACCACAAAATACATTTGCATGTAGGTTGGTAGATCTAAATAAAAGACATTAGTACCAATCTTCTCTAAGATATTGAATGGACCATGTCAGATTGGTCTTAACTTTTCACCTTCACCTTTCATTCTATCTTTGTTGATATGTAACCATAATTGATTATCGACTTCAAACTGATGATCAACCTTATGTTTATCATGCTTTTCCTTATACTTGGCTTGGCTCTTCTCCAATTGTTCCTGTACTTCTTGATGTACTTGTTGAGTTTTTTGAATGAACCTTTTACCTTTATCTGTATCATCTTGTCCATCTTCTTTACCTGCTTCTCCAAAAAAAACAATCCATAGGTGATTTAGTCAAGT
This sequence comes from Picea mariana, assembly GCA_032191745.1. Classification (NCBI taxonomy): domain Eukaryota; kingdom Viridiplantae; phylum Streptophyta; class Pinopsida; order Pinales; family Pinaceae; genus Picea; species Picea mariana. The sequence continues at coordinate 20,158 of JASDQU011440490.1, read as the reverse complement.
ACTTCAAACATACTTCAAAAGGAGTTTTCTGAGTAGATGAATGCATGTCTCGATTATAGGCATGTTGTATATAAGGTAATTGTTCATCCCATAAATTAGGATGCTTGCTGGAATACATGGCTGGAATACACCAATAGTCACTACAACCATCCAACAATGGATTCTCTCCAACAATTCATTTTTCTTCTCCAAGCCAAGATCAAAGTGAATGAGGAATGATGAATGGGTGAAAGAGTGGATGGAGAGAGAGAACATAATGAAGAGTGTGAGCCCCCAAAACAACCCAAAAATGGGTTTATATAATTACTTGGAAATAAAGAACCACATGGCCTTCCCCAAGTAGATCATGTAACCACTTCTCTCAATTAAAACAATTATGGGTAAATAAAATATAATAAAATACTTAGTCCCTTAAGCCTCCTCTCCCTTGGAATCACAACCCCCTATAACTCTTGTCCTTTTCTGTCTAGCAACCAACTATGTATTTTATTATTAATAATGATAAACAAATTGCATTTCCTAGGCATGCTGGACTCTTTTAATTGTTTGGGCACTCTAGCCTTTTATAAATTAACAAAATAAATGATTTAATGTGGGGATTCAAAACCGGGGTATTACATGTTCTCTTCTTCAACTTACTATCCATTAACTCCCATAAATGAGATCGAAAATTCCCAAAAAAGAAAGAGTCTCTATCAACATATGTAGGAGGTCCAAAATGAACCCTTTCATAAGTAAAGAACATATGTGTTGTATGTTCAATTATGACCTGTTTCTTGCATGGCATCAAAATACACATCTTATTGAACCTATCCACCATGACATATAGATAATCATGACATGTCCTAGACATTGACAAACCCCCTATAAAATACATGGAGATACTTTCCCATGGTTGAGAAGGTACTGGAAGTGGCATATATAACCCTAACTTTCTATTTCTAGGATTTCTTATGGCACACATATCACACCCTTTGATATACATGGAAATTATCTCGTTCATCCGAGACCAACAAAAATACCTTTGTAACTGTGCTATTATCTTACTAACCCCAAAATGACCAGAGATGAGAGCTGCATGAGCTTCTCTAATTACATTCTCTCTTTCATCCCTGGGTATACATAGCTTCCCAAGATGATATAACAAATTATAATGCACATAATAATCTAAATGTCGATTGTCATGAGTTAATGCATCATATACATCCTTAAAATAATCATCCTTAGCATATTGTTCAACATAACTTTCAGGAACTAAAGGATTATACCTTAATATTACAGATGCATTAATGACTGGCTTGGACAACATATTTGCAACCTTGTTATGAATACCTTTCTTATAATTGATTACCAAATGAAACTCTTGTAAGAAACCCATCCACTTGAAGTGTTGTGACTATTGTAGCTTGGTATGTGACTAAAAATACCGTAATGGTTGATGATCTATATGAATAATTGTCTCTTTTCCTATTAAGTAATGCTTATGTTTCTTTACACTTTGTACCAATGCATACAATTCCTTATCATATGTTGGATAGTTAATCACAACTTGAGTGGAAGTCTTAGAATGATTACATATAGGTTTACCTCATTGCATCAAGACTTCTCTCATGGCATATATGCTTGCATCGATTTGAATCTCAAATGGTTGCTGGAGATCTGGAAGTTCCAAAACTGGTGCGGTGCTTATATTTTCCTTAAATTTCTTGAAGGATTTTTGTTGCTTGTCTTTCCATTGAAAGACATGTTTAACACTTGCTAATGCATGTAGAAGTTCTGCTATGTATGAGAAATTAACAATGAATTTTCTCCAGTATTGCAGTGCTCCTAAGAATCTTCTGACTTCAGTGGTAGTAGTTGGCTTGGGCCATTTCAAAATGAATTCTACATCTGTAGGGTCTATTTTTAGTTGATGATTCTCTACAATGTATCCTAAATATACCAGGGAAGTTTTTCCAAATTCATATTTAGATAGCTTGATATACAACTTCTCCTCCTTCAAGAGTTCAAATACTTTCTTGACATGCATCATATGATCTTCCCATCTTTGACTAAAGATGAATATATCATCTAAGTAGATGATAACAAAATCATCTATGTAAGGACTGAACACATCATTCATTACCCTCATAAATGTCGCAGTTGCGTTACATAACCCAAATAACATAACCAACCATTCGAACAAGCCTTTCTTGGTCTTGAAAGAAGTTTTCCATATTTCACCTTCTGCAATTATGATCTGATGGTAACCACTTCTTAAATCCAACTTAGTGAAATACACAACATTATTTAATTTATCCAATAAGTCATCAATTATGGGAAGAAGGATAATGATTTTACCATAATCTTGTTCAGTGCTTGGAAATCAATACACATCCTCCATGTGCCATCGTTTTCCGGAACTAATGCAATAGGAGAACCACATGGAGAGGAGCTTGTCCTAATAATTCATTTATCGAGAAACTCCTAAAATTTCTTCCTAATTTCTACATTCTCGATCACTGATGACCTTTACATTCCAATGTTCAAAAGAGGATCATTTTACTGCAAATATATTTCATGTTCTACCTCCCTTTTAGGAGGAAACCCTGAAGGTTCATGAAATAACTCATCATAATTAGATATCATTTTTTCCAAATCCTTTTTACAATGTGGATCACAACCTGATAAAACATCTGTTATATCTTCTTCTTTTTGTTTCACTATCATGAGAACAAAAAATTTACTGTCATTCATGAGTCTCTTCATTTTCCCTATGCTCACTAAAGAAACATCAATTTAGATATGATGAGATCTGAAAACATATTTAACCCCATCATTGAAAATATGATATTTATTCTCTTCTCGGTAGAATACATCCTTCCTGTCAAATAAATATGGACTACCCAAGACAATGCCACAAATTTCAAGAGGTGCAACATCTAGCTCAACCTCATCAAAGAACTTAGTTGTAATTGCAAACCTTATCTTACTTTGTTTCGTCACTTGCAACTTAACTTCTTCACATACCCATCCTAATTGTATAAGGATTCTTCTAAGGTAGTCTTTAAACCAAGCTTATTAACATTTTCTTTGGATATTAGGTTAACTTTAGATCCATTTTCAAATAAAGTATCTACCTTGGTATGCTTGACTATAACTCTGACATGAAAAATATCACTTCTCTTCTTTTGATCAATATCATTTTCCAATTTGGTGGATTGAACTGAATAATTTGAATTTATATATGATATACCTTTTCTTCCTATGACCATGATATTAGATTTATCTCTGGAATCTGACCATAGATCCTAATGAGTTGATGCAATAGTCTTTTGCTTCCCTTTATCCTTGAATTTCTTTGGTCATAATTTTGGATGCAACTTCCAACACTGTGATTCCTCATGTCCCTTTTTGTTACAATGGGAACATGTAGGTCTTCCCTCATATTTATTCACTATGGACAATTTATTACTCTTCCATTTATCTTTCGGTTTTGTAATACCCTGCTTCCCCCAAATTGTAATTAATCATTAATTAGGATTACCATGTTATGGCATGTGAACGATGTAAATGTATTTTTGTTTAGATTACCAATGAATGACTGTGGGGGTGAAGCCTTGAAGTACTAGCCATGATATCACTAGAGGAAAGAGTGAGGGAAAAATACAAAGGGTTCATTATGTCAAAATGACCCAAATTCTCTTTGTTGGAAATAATAAGCCTCATTCTGATCCCAAGGAGAAATAAATTAATGAAATAAGTAATGGTGGTTGAACAATTAACTACCCCAGAGGAGGAAAAAGTTTGTCAGCCTGAAGTACCACAAAGGGAATTTTTTCCTGCAGGCCTAGACTAACCCGAGTTTCCTTATGACAGAAGGAACAAGACAGGTCTAGAAATTTCCTGAAGAGGATAAAGGCATGCAAGAATACACACAGAGACAGAAAATAAGGAGACACACCGAGGGGAATGTGCGACCCAGATATGAATAAGAAAAGATAAAGAGCACGTGAGGGTCTCCAGATGAGAAGAAGAACTAGAAGCTTGATAAGTTGTTCTAGTTACTGTATAGAACAAGAGAAAGGATCTTTGAGAATTTGCAGAAGACATGACCTGAGAAGAAGTTCATGATCTTGATACTGATGGAGCATCTGATAAACCTCATAGAGGATGTGACAGAGATAGAGAATCTTTGAGGAATTTCAAGAGTTGTTGTGACAGAGAGAGAGAGAGTCTCTGATAAATTGAAAAATTTCCCTAGTGATATCATGGCTTGGCACGAGGGTGGTCAGAGTGATAAGAATGAATTCCTCTGAGACTATGGTTGGGTAGAAAGGAAAACACCCATAGTAGTTTGGTTGGATGCAACTTGTAATAGATAAGTACTTCATATACCCTATGCAATTAAATTGGATTGTATGATTTTAATGTATGTGATTGTGATACAATGTGCCTCTCATGAAATTAATGGTAATAAGGTGTATTGTTCTTATGTAAATTGTTGCATTAGAATGGTTGTAAGATAGCAAGTTTTTCCTTTGGGTTGTTTGGAAAATATTCAAGGTGTTTTCCCAAGGAACAACCTCATAGTTCTGGAGTTGAGTCAGACTCTATGAGACTACTACAACCCCTCCTTAGGAAATACCTTTTCCCTGAATTAGAGATTAAGATCTGTGAATGGAAGGAACTTCCTTCAAACCAGTCGTCTAAGAGACCACAGGCTCATGCCCATAGCCTTAACAAATTCACGGCCAAGATTTAAGTGTGTATCCCACGAGAACTCTCGAAGGACCCATATGACCAAGGTCTGGGAACCCTGCGCTAGTCTGAAAGGAGTTAAGCTCTTATTGGCTTCAAAGCCTTAGGAGTTCAAAACTTTGGGATGTTATAAAATCAAAACTGCCAAAACTCCCGAATGCCGAAGTCGTGAAGTGATGCAGGCCATATATTTGAGGACACTAGGGAAATATCCCAACCATTGGATCTATGTCATAGTCAGCCTGATGTTGACCGCTTCAGGAGATAAAAGGAGTTATAACACCAAAACCTCTGAATGCCGGAGCTGTGAAGTATTGTGGACCATTGATCTTCAGATCCTTTGGGATCCCTCTCAGTCGTCTATTCGTGGGGATGTGCATATCGCGTTGGGAGCACGTGGGGGTCCACGTGTCGAGTAACAGTGATTCCATGTGTGGTGGATTTGTGGCAGAGAAAAGAGATGTCAATGAAATTGTTTGTCCGTCAATTGAGAGAGTGGAACCGGTCTGGGGTTGTCTAAATAACCCAAGACGTTTGGAATGAACCACCCTGACGGGTTTAACGGCTCCATTGGCCGCTCTAAAGTCCTAAGAAAACCAAAGAGAAAACTATTCTAAACTACCTAATCTATCTAAAACAAATAAAACAAACTAAACTAACTAATAATAAAAACAAACTAATACACTAATCTAATTAAAACAAACTACTAAATTAAACTAAAACTAAATATAAACTACTCTATCTATTATATACAATCTACTAATTACTATTACACTAACTCTAACAATTAAATATCTAATTACTATTTGAATTACAACTTATTCACAAATATACAATATCTACAAATTGCAGATTTGAATAAAACCTGTAAAACTCATTTGCTTTCTGCGCTAAGACAGCCAGAGATCTTTTTGATTTTTTTTTATATTTTATGAATAAGAAATAAAACTTACTGAAATTAAGCGATCTAATATATTTACTGAAATTAAACAATCTAATATACTAAAACACATATATATATCTAACTAAACTAAATAAACATATGACTAACTGACCTGGAAATGCTCCAATTTTGTCCTGTGTCTGATGACTTCGAAGCTGATCGGAGGAAGGAAACTTGCACCGGTTGATCCAAAAGCTTCTCGTAAACGATAGGCTGCGTTGCTCTTTGAGTTGGTTTACAGGACAAACAAGACATAAAAAATCATAACTATTATAAGATTTATAAATCTCCGCAATAAGGGAAACCTGTTATGCAAAAACTTATACTCAATAATTCAACTTATGAAGAAGAGAAATCTGCCATTCACAAACTGAATTAAGCAATTGCTATGTTTTTTAAATGCTTAGAAGAAATCAGATATGGATTACAATGATTAAATTATATCATTTGCAAATGATTAAGATAGCTAAAGTAGTAATTAACCAGATACAAATTGATATACACAAAATGAAACAAAATATTGATATAATGCGAAGCTAAAGCTATAACAAAACACCAAATTCTGCTTCAGTCTGTATTAAAACTCCATATCCTTGTTCTCCCACGAATGAGGATGTCCATTTTTACAAAAATTATAGGTATTTATAAGTCTCTCCACAGGGTAAAACCTCCCTGTGGATAATATCAAACTGTTTTACAAAATCTGGGAGATATCCCAAAATCAACTAAACTAGGAAACTAAAATACAAGTGAAATATTTCAAATATCCCCTAACTGCTCATCAAATCCATTGCAAGTTTGAATTTATCCGCAATAGACCAAAAATAACAAGTTAGAAAGGTATTTCATCAACAAAACAATAAGAACTTGATTCTACAGACTTAGCTACAGAATCATCTGATTCTGTAGCTAGTCTAAAATAACATACAGGATCAGAACAGAAATCAAATCAAATCTTTTTAAAAGAATCAAATCCAATTTTCTTTCAATAAACATTAAAAACTAATCACTAATGGTTCAAATGACTTTATCATTCAAATTAAACAAAATCAACAGTGATTCAATCGAAAACAGGGGTAAGAACACTCTGTTTTTCTTTTACCATAAAATCGGGTCAAACAGTAACAAGACTGTTTCATATCAAATGAAATTAAAAGTGAGTCATATCATGTGTGATGCGATCTAATCCAACACAATCATAATCCATTCGTTATGGCTATAATAATGTAGCATAAGATTCATGTTGTTTTAATTAAATACAAAGATGGAAAGACTGTTACGATTATGGGTAAATAAAACATTCATAACAGCATCAACCAAATTTCTCCATAGATTTCGATCGTTGAGCATTACACAGTCAATAGACAGGATCGAATAGTGATCACAACCATCATCAGATCGACAGAAGTGATAATCGTAAACTGGGCAACAATCGAAACAAATCGTGACTGAGTTAAATATAGAAACAAATCGTGAACCTGGGTATAGTCACTTTCATTCCTCAAATCAAATTTAAACAGTATATTCATTTCAATATGAATCGAACTGATAACATGGTGGAATAAACCAACGCGAATCAACCGACTGGGTATAACTGTTATGATTCGTATCTATTCACGATTTGGGTGCATATAAAACAGAATCATATTAAACATAATCCAAACTGTATCCGAGCTGGTTGAAATTCATGTGTAAATAAAAACGTAACAGTTAACCATATCACAATTGTCACCAAACATAGCATATACATTATAACGAAATCAAAACGAAATGTGATTGTGTTCAAAATCGAATATGAGAAATAGTCGGTGCTTATAATAGATACCAATGACTTCAATTGATAGCAGAGAATCTAATTTAAGCTAAATCAAACCAATCCAATCTATACCGCGATCAATCAAATCGAAAGAAATCCAATCAAAGCTAAACTGGGAAAACGAAATTCGATTTATCAAAACAAAACTATGTACATAATGTGACAGAGCAAATCCACGCTGTAGACAGAACTATTCAAAGAATTTGAATTCGTTATATAAACAAATGATAGAACATACCAGTGAGGCTGCTATCATGCCAACTTTGAATTCACGACCGTTGTAGCTGACTCCACATTTTTAAACAAAATAGAGCATGTCGTCCTCTTTTTTTTATCAGTGGCCTGCAACTTAGCCTTTTGACTGGTAAGCTGTGCAACCTGGTCCTCCAAAGAGTGAATTCTCGACTATAGCATTGGCACATCAAGATAATACCTCTCTAACCACGAGCTACATTGATCACAGGGTGGTACTGTAGGTTGAGGCAGAGCACGAGAGGGTTTTGATGAATGGTCGGGGGTTTCACAAGGAAGCTTAATGCCTGGGTAGTTAGGGTTGTTTTGTAATCAAGGTGGTAGGTTTGATACAAAGTCATATGAGGGTTTGGCACACAAACCTTCTGAATAGGGATACTCACTAGCCAAGAAATGCTCCACTTCTGAGTCGGAGTCTTCACTCAAAACGATAGGGTCAGGGTTGACAGGAGGTTTCGGCTTGTTCCTTGCCATTCGAGAGATTAAATGGGCATTCTTTTTTCCTTTAGCATTTGCAGTAGGCTTGGATTTAGGCTTCTTTCCCACAGGTTTAACAGTTTCGACACCCTTGGTCACAGAGTGGGGTAGGTCGATAGGTGAGTCGGGTAAGGGTTTAGGTGGGTTAGGTCAATAGGTGAGTCGGGTAAGGGTTTAGGTAACAGAATACTGTAGGGTACCAGGGGTATAGTCTTGTCCTCAGTAAGCACAGGTTTGTCAACCTGTGGAGGATTCAAATCCTCAAAATCATTGCGAGCAAGGAAATTATTCCAATAGTCTCCGTGTAACCCCAAATGACAGACAACAATCATTTTAACCAGCCCATAGTGAAAGAGGTTGCTATCAACTTGGTTCCTTTTTTATTTCTTAGACATTTTGAACAGGATTCTATGCAAATAATACAGCATAGTGAGCTGATAACCCATAAAAACCATAAGCAAACGAAGGTGGTGTAAGAAAACAAAACCATACCAACCTTTGCAGGCGATAAACTATTTGATAATCATCAATAAATCATGCCAGCGCTTTTTCAACATGGTCACGGGTAAACCTTTGTCAAAGGAGCTAACCTTACGCGACTGGAAGAGAAGAGTCCAAGGGACCTCTTCCACTTTGCAATTCTTGGACCATCGTTGTCCAGTGACTGGCAAACCCGTAGCAAGACTTACAAATTGCTCGTCAATTTGCAATTGAACATCGCCGACCTTGGCTCGACAACCATCAAAGGTCAATGCGAACTGTTGGGCAACGCAGAGGTTAAAACCATCAAATTTCTGTATGAACGGGAGCCACCCATTGTCCTCGAGGTCACTGTGGGCACTGTTGAACATCAACAGAGCCTGGCTCCCAATCGGTTCAGCCCTCATGACTGGAGCCATGGTGCGAGCACATGGTAAGGGTTTGGTTCGAAAACACCAGCACACAGGAGCAGATTCATTCGGTCTAATCACTATGAACGATCAAAGGGGAAGCATTAAATATGCGCATGCGAGGGTGGTGGAATCACTTACCGCCATGCATAATAGTAATGGCAAAGTACAACTGGTGATTAATCCTCTGTTCAATCAATCATAACATAGTTCAAACCATATCATTCGGCCAACCATAAAAATCAAACGATGGATGATATGCCAATGCGCCATTGTAAAATTTCAAACCATTGTCATTCAATGTGAAATCAAACCCAAAAATTAAATATGTGCCATCGTATAAGTGTGTAATCAAAGTTTTAAAACATTGTGACAATCGATTTCATAAATTTTTCAAGCCAAGAGCCATAACAATAAGGATCACATCATATATATAAAAACAAAAATAAACCATGGCCCTTATGCAATTCATAGAATCAAGTATAACCCATAAATTTACATGCTCAATGCCTTACCAATTAAATAAAAATCAAGTTGCGCAATCAAAGTAAGAATAGGGAAATAGGCATAGTTCGAAAATCCTTACAGCCACTTAATGATAAGCCAAAGGTAAGTGCCACTCAAAATATCAATGCAAAGATCATGACAGTTCAAATAACGATGGAGGAGTTTTCACGCTTGCAGTCGTGAAAACTAAATGGAGACCAATTTACAAGTGTCGCAAGAAATGAAAATATCGTTT
>JASDQU011440489.1:0-15710 GCA_032191745.1 Picea mariana | reverse complement strand
TCTTTCTACATGTCAAGAGAAGGTTTTCCTATATGTTTTAAACATATTCATAGACATCTTGATAAATTGCACAAGCTTCATAATTGATTTGTTGTCTTCGTTTCTCGCTCTCACCAAAATTTCTTTGTATTTGTATTTCTTGTCTTCATTTTCCTATATTATATTTCTAAATGTCTGTATTGTTTTAATATTTTCTATATACACTAATATTTCTTGAATTTTTGTAATTATAAAGAAAAAACACCCTTGGGCACTTCTCGTGGAGGAAGACGTGGTTGTACAAGCGCCTATTCAGGAACATGGAGTGAATATTGAAGATCAAGTTAATTATCCTATGGAAAAAAGATGATGATGCTAATAACATATTTGAAGAAGATGGGACAAATATATTTATCCAAGAGACATTTAAGAATGCTACAATGGATGATGATGATAACCAACTTGATGATGTTTTTGATATACCTGTACTTGAGAAGGAAATTCAACCTCTTTGTGAAGGCTCCAAAACAATTCTTCTCTCTGTTATATTGCTACTAGTGAACTTAAGGGTTATGAATGGTTTTTCAAACACTTGTGTCACAACTGTTATGGTATGTAATATATATTTTTCACACTTAGTACATGATGATAAAGGTTTTATTTTTTCCTCTATTTTTATTGTTATTTGATCATCTGTAAAATTTGGATGCAATATGTGTGATCAATATTATTTATATTAACCAGTATTGATTTTTAATGTTGTATATTATTAGGTAAATCTTTGTTACCATCGTCAAATGTTTTATGTTGCACATACCAATATTTACATGACATTATGAAAGATATTGAACTGGAGTATCAAGCTATTCATGGATGTCATGATGATCATATTCTATATTATGGAGAACATGCATTGAAATAAGAATGCCTGAAATGTAAAATTAGTAGATATCGAACCGATCAAGTAACAAAAAAGGTGCCTCGCAAGGTTCTTCATTATATTCCCATAATTCCATGTTTGTGGCGATTGTTCAGGTGCAAAAGCATATCACAGTTTATGGATTACCATGTAAAGAATAAACATAAATATGGTGTTCTTTGAATCCCTGCATATGGATCTGCATTTAATAGCATAGAGGAAATATGGCCACATTTTAAATACGAGCCTTATAATCTTAGGCTTTCATTGGTAGCTGAAGGTGTCAATGCATTTGGAGAGGTCAGATCCACTTACTCGACCTGTTTTTTTTTATCAACAATAACATTCCTCCATGGAAGTAATAAAGAGGGAGCATATAATTGTAAATTCTAACCTTGTACAATGTCTATTGTAAACAAATATTCAGAAAAGAATAGAAAAGATACAATGGCAAATGCAAACATTACACAGAGATTTTTCCCCTGGAAACCCAAACTGGGAAAACAAGCATATATTATATTCATACATTGTGTTACATTGTTTACAATATGATGTAGGAGCATCTCTCCACATCAGCCAGCCAGCCAACCACGTCAGTGCATGCATTCAAGGCTGAAGAGAGGCACAACCCTCATCTTCAATTTTGAATTCAAATGTAATTAATGTTGTAGGTTGTTGAGCCATGGGGCCATGCCTTTGTGCAGACATTAGGGTAGGTAGGCCTTTAAATGTTTGTAAGGCTGAGATCTAGATCTGATGCTAGAATAGACAACCCATTCAATGTAATTGAATAGGGTAGGTAGATTGGAGGGAAGAGCTCGAAGAGCCCCCTCAAGTAAAAAGAGATTTAGGATCTCATTTTTGAAGGAATAGCTAGCATAAAGAAGAGAGAGCTAGGAGCATAGAAGATAATCTATGAGTAGAGAGCGTAAGAGAGAGAGAGAGAGAGAGAGAGAGAGATGATACCTTGTTACAGGCCGTGTTACAGGCCGTGCTCAGGAACACCATGTAAATACAGGCATTTGCCACTTTAATATAAACAGAAGCAGTCCTTCCTGCATGGATTCTGTGTTGAATGAATGTCTGTGAGTGTTCTATTATGCTATGAATGTATGTTGTTATCATATATTTTGCAAGAGTATGTTTGATTTTCAGGCTTGAGTGGTCTTTGAGGTTTCATATCAAGAGGGCGTGATAGAGTACTGTGGTCTCTGAATACCAGTGCATTGAAACACTTCTGAATTTTGCGGGTTCAGACAAAGACATGTTGTGACACAAGAACTGGAGTCAACAACTCAAGAGAAAGACCTCAAGGTTTTTGAATACCTTAGAGGCAAGGCTGTGGAGAAGAACACAGTTGCAGACAGAAGCTTTGAAGAGTTCTATGAAGCTCTACCAAGTGGGTACTGAGCATATGCACAGTGGTGCTCAGGAAGAACTATGTTGAGAGTTCAAGAAGAACCAGAATCACTAAGGATTATGTGAAGCTCTGCCAAGTGGGCATTGAGCAGGTGTATAAGTACATAGAAGATTACATAACTGTTGGATGTTCTATGAGAAGACACTCTACCAAGAGGGCATTGAGTAGGTGTATAGATAGGAACAGAAGAGAAGGGACTCTTTGAGTTTTGGAATTTGAAGGAAAAATCTATTGAGGGATATTCACAAGGTTTTTGAACACCCTGAAAGGCTCAGCAAGAAGTTTCTTGAGCAGAAGGATAACTAGGAAGGAATTAAATTCTCCATCTTCTTGGAGAAAGGAAGAAGGATTTATTTCCTTAGAGATTTGAGTGTTTGAGAAGCTTAGGAGAGATAGAACTTTGTGTGCGTGAAGACTTTGCAGAGGTGCAGAAGTCAAAGAACCCCTTGGGGATTCAAGGATAAGCTCAGGAGGAGTAGTGCTTTAGGTGCATAGAGCGTAACTGCAAGTAGTGCAGAAACCACAAAACTCTTTGAAGAGTTCAGAGTTCCCCAAAGCTCAGGAGGGACAACGTTCTTCATGTACACGTCGGAGAAATCAAAGTAAAGGAGTTCACAGAGGAGAATGAACAAAAAGGTCGAGGCCTTTGAAAACTTGAAATTCTTCCAAATCCTAGAAGAAAACGTTGAAGCTCAAGAGGAGGCATAGCAACCGTCTGACCAGACTAGAAAAGAGATCTGGACCGTTGGTTTTCCATGTCCAGGAGAGAGCAGGAGGAGTGCACAGAAGGGGGAGATCGTGAGCCATTGGATCTCACACAGATACCCGTCAACCGTTGGATCGGGTGAAGATGCACGGAGTTTAGTCTCTGGAGAGTACATAGGGGATTAGTGGAATAGATGGTGGAGACACTTCATCAAGAAGTGCCGAAAATCCGTTAGCTGTTGGATTGTCCAGGAGTTGCAGGAGGTTTAAGCTTCATGAACGGGAGGAGGAAAGTCCTGACGAGGAGCATGGCCATCGGGATATCGACGTTCGTGAAATCGGGAGTCACGAGGATGAGAGATCAAGAGTTTTCATAGTGAAAATCCTAGAATCAATCTGAGTCATCCATATTGAGGGGACACGTAGCAACAATTGGGGCCATCGGGAAAAATCCTGATCGGAGAGTCTATCGGCATATCGGGGTTCGATATTTCATGAATCCGAAGGACAAGAGATCGGGTAAATCCATGTTGGAAATCCTGGAAATGATCTGAGACATCCATCAGTTGGGACACGTGGGCAAAATCAGGAGCCCATTGGGATTTCGAAGATTGATGCCGGAGCATTTCAGCAGCGAAAACTCTGAAATCGTGAGAAATGATCAGGACCATCCATCATAGGAGGACGCATGGTAGAGATCCAAGCATTCAGGGAAAGTCCCGAAAGGTAAGTCATCCATCAGGAAATCAAGAATCCCATGGAAAAGAAGTCCATACACTTCAGAATTGTGAAGTCCAGAATCCAGACAAAGTGAAAAGTCCATCTTAGTGCCAGCTGTCATCATATTGGAGAACTGGGGATCCGGGGGACAAGAGGTTACGTACACTTCGACATTAGAAACCCCAAAATCTTGAAAGTTGGTAGGACTGAGGTCATTTGAAAGGAGGTCATGTGGACCATGAGCCTAGCACAGAGGGCTAATTAAAGATTTGAGCATATCATAAAAGTGGAGATCAGGAAATCGGGAACCAAAAGGTCATGACATCGATATTTTGAAAACCCCAAAACCCGATTTTCTATTCTTCTATCGTGAAGAGAATAATGACCGGGCCTAGATGCTGCGACAAGCAGAAAATTCCTGTGGGTCAATTTTAAGGGAGATTCCAGTGGAGAATCGAGGGAGCCACTCTGGCTCAAAGTTAAAGTTTGAACGATCCTCAAGACCATGAGGTCAACGCAAAGGCCTTTGCTGAGGCTGAGGGTACAATCTGCGTTAAGAAATGGTATCAGAGCTTTATTCTTGCTTGTATATTTCAGGCAAGGGAGGTAAAGGAAGAAGACAGAGTACTGAAACTCTGTGATGATTGGTTGCGGGAAAGAAGCAATCGAGAAGACAGTCAACAGGACTGCAGGAGAGGCTGAAGCACTCAGGTTTACAGAGTGACAACAACAGGTTTACTAGGAGAGCAGACAGAGACAACAACATGGCTACTGAAGGCCATAAGTATACTGAGAGGAAAATCCCAGCGCTGATGAGCACAGCCGAAAGGGGGAAAGAACTTGCCGACATCAAGGAAAGAATAGAAAAGCTTGCATTGTAGATGTAGCAGAAAGCCAAGCCGAGATGGTTGTATGAATGGCCTATGAGGAAGGCAAAAGAAAAATGGCCAGTCAAGGAGTTGATGGCCAGAAGACAACATAGGTTGTTAAGAGGATGGTTTAGGCATGCTGAAAACCTCGACGGACCTGAGGAAATGGTTCAGGTATGTGAACCAGAGACTAGGAAAATTCTCAGTGAAGAGAATGAAATGAGATCAGCTGAAGATCTCAAACACTGCCAAGAGGGCAGAGAGGAAATTCCCAATTTCCAGGTGGGCAGAGGGTTCAGTTCACTGCGGGATCTTAGAGACTGTCATGAGGACAGCCAGGGAATTTCACATTTCTAGCTGGGCAATGAAATGAGGTCGCTGCAGGATCTCAGAGACTGCTAGGAGGGTAGTGGAAGCATCTCAAATTGCCAGGAGGGTAGAGATAAGAATTCAAGACTATCTGAAAGTCTCATGGAATCAAAGGTGAGTTCAATTTAGCAAGGAGTGATGATGAAGATGGGATCAATTGATATCATAGTCCATCAGGGAAGTAGTGAACATATCCCATATTTCTAGGTAGGCAGGGATGAGTAGATGAGACTATTTGAGGGTCTCATAAACATAGAGGTGAGTTGGAATCAACTAGAAGAGATGACAGAGCAGGTGAGCTCAAGGATAGATTTAGATCAGTAGATGCAGCTAACATAAGAGGAATATCGGAGAAATCTTCTGATGATTGGGGGAATTGAGGTATTCCTACCACTTTCCCAAGGAGAGGCAGAAATCTATGTTGCATATGCATCAAAAACAGAAAGACAACTAGTTGAGATTGTCAGGGGAGAAAAATTGGAGCAGGTGTTTGAGACTGCCCAAGTAGAAGCAGGAGAGGAAAATGAGAATTCTGAGGAATGGCTCAACATATTCATCCAGGAAGCTGAGGAAGTTGTAGAACTGAAGCTGACAACAAAAGAATAAGAAGAGGATGATGAGCAATTCGAGGAATGACACAATATTTTCAGTCGGGAGACTGAAAAGACTGCAACCAGGGAGTTTGCAGAAGAACAAGGAGAAGAAGCAAACAAAATTAGTTTGGTTGATCTATATGAACAAATTGAATCTTTGGAGAGAAGGATGAAGGTGTAGAGCATTCACATCCAATAGGTGAGGTTGGAAGCAGATGAGGAAGAAGGCATGGGAGATCATAGTGATCTGCCCATTTGTAGAAAACTTTTGCAGCTGAGGAGACTACAGGAACAGGGCCAGCTATTGGAGTAGCTGGATGAAGTGATCAACAAGATCAGAAGGTTGATGTTGACATCAAAAGAGACTACCAATAAGGAGAAGCTGGGCAGAGGAGAAGCAGTGCAGCAACAAAAACAACAAATAGATGGAGCAGATGAACAACTCTAGAGATTTGTTTGGGATCCAGGAGGAGTTCCACAGCTGAGATGGGAAGCTCATGAGAAGGAGCTCATGATTTTTCATCTAAGGAGTATGATGCAGGAGCATATCTCTACGTCAGCCAACCAGCCAGCCACATCAGCGCATGCATTCAGGGCTGAAGAGAGGCGCAACCCTCATCTTCAATTTTGAATTCAAATGTAATTAATGTTGTAGGTTGTTGAGCCATGGGGTCATGCCTTTGTGCATGCATTTAGGTAGGTAGGCCTTTAAATGTTTGTAAGGCTGAGATCTAGATCCGATGTTGGACTAGACAACCCATTCAATGTAATTGAATAGGGTAGGTAGATTGGAGGGAAGAGCTCGAAGAGCCCTCTCACGTAAAAAGAGATTTAGGATCTCATTTTTGGAGGAATAGATAGCATAGAGAAGAGAGAGATGGGAGCATAGAAAATAATCTATGAGTAGAGAGCAGAAGAGAGAGAGCCGAGACCTTGTTACAGGCCATGCTCAAGAACACCTTGTAAATACAAGCATTTTCCATTTTAATATAAACAGAAGTAGTCTTTCCTGCATGGATTCTGTGTTGAATGAATGTCTATGAGTGTTCTATTATGCTATGAATGTATGATGTTATCATATATTTTGCAGGAGTATGTTTGATTTTCAGGCTTGAGTGGTCTTTGAGGTTTCATGTCAAGAGGGCATGACAGAGTACTATGGTCTTTGAATACTAGTGCACTGAAGCACTTCTGAATTCTGCGGGTTCAGATAAAGACATGCTGCAGCACAAGAACTGGAGTCAACAACTCAGGAGAAAGACCTCAAGGTTGTTGAATACCTTGGAGGTAAGGCTGTGCAGAAGAACACAGTTGCAGAGGGAAGCTCTGAGGATTTCTGTGAAGATCTACCAAGTGGGTACTGAGCATATGCACAATGGTGCTAATGAAGAACTCTGCTGAGAGTTCAAGGAGAACCAGAATCACTAAGGATTCTGTGAAGCTCTGCCAAGTGGGCATTGAGCAGGTGTATAAGTGCATAGAAGAGTACAAAACTATTGGATGTTCTATGAGAAGACACTCTACTAGGATGGAATTAAGTAGGTGTATAGACAAGCACATAAGAGAAGTGACTCTTTGAGTTCTGGAATTTAGAGGAAGAATCTACTGAGGGATATTCACAGGGTTTTTGAACACCCAGAAAGGCTCAGCAAGAAGTTGCTTGAGTAGAAGGATAGTCAGGAAGGCATTAAATTCTCCATCTGCTTGGACAAAGGAAGAAGGATTTATTTCCTTAGAGATCTGAGTGTTTGAGAAGCTCAAGAGAGATAACACTTTTTGTGCATGAAGACTTTGCAGATGCGTAGAAGTCAAAGAACCCCTTGGCGATTCAAGGATAAGCTTAGGAGGAGTTGTGCTTAGGTGCACAGAGCATAACTGCAAGGAGTGCAGAAACCACAGAACTCTTTGAAGAGTTCATAGTTCCCCAAAGCTCAGGAGGGACAACGTTCTTCATGTACGCGTGGGAGAATTCAAAGTAAAGGAGTTCGTAGAGGAGAAGGAAGACAAAGTTTGAGGCCTTTGAGAACTTGGAATTCTTCCAAATATTGGAAGAAAACGTTGAAGCTCAGAAGGAGGCATAGCAACCGTCTGACCAGACTGGAAAAGAGATCTAGACCATTGGTTTTCCATGTCCAGGAGAGAGTAGGAGGAGTGCACAAAAGGGGGAGATCGTGAGCCATTGGATCTCATACAGATACCCGCCAACTGTTGGATCGGGTGAAGACGCGCAGAGTTTAGTCTCTGGAGAGAGCGTAGGGGATCGGTGGAACGAATAGTGGAGACACTTCATCATGAAGTGCTGAAACTCCGTCAGCTGTTGGATAAGCCAGGAGTTGCATGAGGTTTAAGCTTCGTGAACGGGAGAAGGAAAGTACCGACGAGGGGCCTGAACATCAGGATATCGGTGTTCATGAAATCGGGAGTCACGAGGACGAGAGATCAGGAATTTTCATAGTGAAAATCCCAGAATCAATTTGAGCCGTCCATCTTGAGGGGATGCATAGAAACAATCGAAGCCATCAGGAAAAATATCGATAGGAGAGTCCATCGGCATATCGGGGTTCGGTATTTTGCGAATCCAGAGGACAAGAGATCGGGTAAATCCATGTTGGAAATCTCGGAAATGATATGAGTCATCCTTTAGTTGGGACACGTGGGCGAGATCGAGAGCCCATCGACATTTTAGAGATCAAAGGTACAAGATGCCAGAGCATTTCAGCAGTGAAAACTCCAAAATTTCAAGAAATGATTAGGACCGTCCATCATAGGAGGACTCGTGGCAGAGATCCAAGCATTTGAGAAAGTCCCAAAAGGAATGTCATCCATCAGGAAATCGGGAATCTCGTGGACAAGAATTCCATACACTTCAGAATTGCAAAGTCCGGAATCCAGACAAAGTGAAAACTCTATTTTAGGGCCAGCTGTCATCATATCGGAGAACTGGGGATCCGGGGGACAAGAGGTCGTGTACACTTCGACATCAGAAACCTTGAAATCCTGAATGGTGGTAGGACCGATGTCATATGAAAAGAGGTCGTTTGGACCACGAGCCTAGCCTAGAGGGCTAATTGAATATTTGAGCATATCGAAAAAGAAGAGATTAGGAAATCGGGAACCAAAAGGTCATGACATCAGGATTTTGAAAACCCCAAAACCCGATTTTCTATTCTTCTGTCGTGAAGAGAATAGTGACCGGGCCTAGAGGCTGCGAGGAGAAGAAAATACCTGTGGGTCAATTTTAAGGGAGATTCCAGTGGAGAATCGAGGGAGCCACTCTGGATCAAAGTTAAATTTAGAACTATCCTCAAGACTGGGAGGTCAGTGCAGAGGCCTTTGCCAAGGTAGAGGGTGCAGTCTGCATTACAATACAATATACATATAGGAGCCAGTGGCATCCAAAACCCTAACCCAATGACCTGGATTAGTCCAAAACCCTAATTCCTTAACTGGAAATAGAAAACCATCGGCAAAAAACCATGTTCTGAAAAACCACCTAAATATCATGTGGTCTCAGAAATATGTCATCCCGGTAATATGTCATCTAGGAAATATGTCGTCCCAGTAATATGTCGTCCCAGAAATATGTCGTCCCAATGATTTTGATTATGAGGCATTATGGGTTGATGACATGTTGTTTTACTACATGACATAGTGTAGGAACCTACCTAAATTAATTAAGCCTAATAAAATTCATAAATTTAAACATTAAGATTATTCAACATAAGCAATAAGCCATTTCATTTAGCATATAAGCAACATAAATTAAATTTATGAACAACAATCTAATCAATTACATAACAAAATATACATACCTCTCGTTGATGCTATTATCCCAATATCCAACTATCCTCTTTGCTTCTTTGCCCAGCCTAATGCTCTGACCAAACCCTGCCCAAAACTGACTAACCACCTAGCTAGCTAGGAGGAGCCTTTTCGGCTCCCTAGCTCCAGGATTCCATGAGGATTCCTGGCCCCTGAGCCCAAAACTCCTAGCAACCTAGTGCCCCCTACAACAACTCACCCAATCTCCAAAACCAAACTCCCAAAACTAGAAAAATATCCAACAGCCCAATACAGTCCTCTCCTGCCAATTTTTCATAATCCCCTTCCCGAAGGCCTCTGCCCAGTCATATCTCCCCCCATTCACCGAATCCCTACCCTCCTTTAATGCCCACCCACCATATCCCTCAATTCATTACCTTATCCTACCATTTATTACCTTATCCCTCCACTCAATGCTTCATCCCCCCTTGCATACGTAAAGTCTTATAATAAATAATTTAAAGTTTCTAAGCCATTTAATTCATTACCCAAATCATTGAATGTGTTAAGTAATCAATTAATTAATTAATCGACATTTATTCAACAATAAATAAATAAATAAATAATATTATTAATAGTTAATCATTACTTAACTAATACACATTAAGATAATTAATTATTTAATTAACTATACTTAATAAACCCTATGCAACTATTTAACCAGGGTTGCTACATACAACCACCCTTCAGGAAACTTCATCCCAAAGTTAGGGTATTTCATGATACAAAGGAAAAGACACATGGTTCACACATTCATACCCATTAACCGACATTATTAGTAAGTAAGCCAAGAAAACTCATACATACTAGTCTACAGGTACAAGAAATGCATGTGTAGCTAGTACATACAAGTCTTGTGCATGTACTAATAATCAATAACTATCACCCTTATAGTAATTTAGGTATGCATCCAATCCAATCAACAAGACTATTATTTTATAAAAGACAATAAACCAATCAAATGTTTGCGAAATCCTTTAATTACAATTATCTAGTTCAACAATTTTATTTAGACAACTGTGGTTTAGTTACGTAATTATGAATATTCATATATACAACTTTTCTTTTTAGAAGGAGAAAATAATAATTTCCACCATAAGAAAAATCTCCATACTCTCTCAACTATTTCTACTCATCCTTCCTCCCTTACTTACTTCCATATTCATTCCTATCCTTCCTCTGCTACACTATCTTGGAGCGTCAACTATATTGACCTAACTCCAAATAGAACCCGTAAGCGGAAGTGTCACTATCTCGACCAAGCTTCCCTAGTAGGCAACTGACAGTCATCATTACACGTCTAGGGGAGTGTGAGCTAACACCGTCCTCCCATGACTTCAAGTTTCAGAGGATACATGGTGGGAAATGCCTCCACCCCTCCTAATCATAACTAAGGTCCACACCCTACAATGGAATATATAGTGGCACCGTGTTGCTGGGAGTTTTGTCATCGTTTATTCAATTTCGGGCCGTCTCATCACCTGAAATGCTGCACTGGTCCACATATCATGGAAATGTATCCAAACCAATATAATTTCACATACAAAGATTCATACCATGTTGTTTCTCGGATAGTGGTCATGACATCCACTTTCATCATCACTATCCCTTGGCTATTTCATAGCCCATAACCTGCAGATTAGTCTGTAACAAAAACTCATACATTTCTATGCATTATCATTATGTAATTGCATACAACCATCATTTCAATTCGATATCCATGTACTAACAACTTAACATCAAAGTTTTCAAGTTAGAAATAGATCTCATAATATCCCATAATTCAATTTCGACACCCATTCATAAAATCATCATTTACCAAATAGATTGCATCATATCCAATCATCATTCAAATAGCATTTAAATATTCATACAATTCTCATTCACATAATATGTCGCATCATATCCATCATCATCAATAACATTTAAACATTCATAAAATTTATATTCTCACAATATATCCCATCATATCCATCATTATCCATATATATATAAACATTCATAAAGGTTCATACGTCTTAAAAGTTTAAGTGTATCATTTAATAGTTTCACTGTGAATAGAAAATAAAAGTATGTAGGCCTCGGGTAATCCTAGATGTCTAAGTCAAAATGTGATGTTACATACACCCAACCTTTGAGAAACTTATTCTCGAGGTGGTCAAAAAACTGAGGGATAGAGTAATGTCTCGGTGTCTTCACAAGTAGCAGATCCTGGACTATACTTGTCTCATTGGACTTTAACTTGGTCTACCAGATGGTTCCTTAGCTGTCAAACTCTATGGTCCAATATGTGTAACGGTTCTACCGTGAGAGTTCCCACGTCTAGTACCTGAAATTCCTTCCAATTTAGTTTAAGTGATTCATCAGCAACATAATGACGTAAAATAGATACATGAAAAACGTTATGAGTTTTATGCAGGTGGGGTGGTAGTATGAGACGATAGGCAACAGGTCCAATTTTCTCTTGGATTCTGAACGGTCCTACAAATTGGGGTGAAAGCTTTGTCCCCTTCCTGAACTGTATGGTACTCTTATTAGGCCTGATACGAATGAAAACTTGGTCTCCCACTTCATAACTTCGGTCGGTCTTGTGTGCATCTGCATAACGTTTCTGCCTATCCTGTGCTTCCTTTAGTCTCTGCCTAATTTGAATCACCTATTCCTCCATCTCTTGAATAAACTCTGGCCCAACTGTTACTCGGTATTCTAATCTTTCCCAACTCAATGGTGTTCTGCATGGCCTTCCATACAGAGCTTCGTAGGGTGGCATTCCAATGGAGCTATGAAAAATGTTATTGTAGGCAAACTCTACCAAAGGTAGGTACTTCACCCACTGGGT
This sequence comes from Picea mariana, assembly GCA_032191745.1. NCBI lineage: Eukaryota > Viridiplantae > Streptophyta > Pinopsida > Pinales > Pinaceae > Picea > Picea mariana. The sequence continues at coordinate 3,475 of JASDQU011440489.1, read as the reverse complement.
TTGATTATCCATGACATATATCCTAAGCATGTCTTTCATGACTTGATTTACTCTCTCAGTTTTACCATTTGTTCCGGGATGATAAGATGTTCTTAAGTTCAACTGAGTCCCCAATGTTGACTGCAAACTTCTTCAAAACCTAGAAGTGAATCTAGAGTCCCTATCCGAAATGATCTTCTTAGGTATCCCATGCAAACGGATAACCTCATTTACAAACACATGTGCGACATCGATGACATCATAAGTGTCTCTTAGAGGAATGAAATGAGCACTCTTGGTTGACTTATCAACTATCAAAAGAAGGGAATTATGTCTATGAGATGTGAGCGGCAACCCCACAACAAAATACATAGAGATGACTTCCCACTTGGACATAGGAACATCATGTGGTTGTAGGAGGTCTGCCGAGTGATGCTGGTCAGCTTTCACTTGTTGACACTCTAGGCACTTGGCGATGAAATGGACTACATCGTGCTTCATTCCTTCCCAGAAGAAAATCTTCCTCATGTCTGCGTACATCTTCATCACACCCGAATGCACACAATAAAGTGCTCTATGGGCTTCCTTCAGTATGATGCTTTGAATATCCCCATCTTCAAGGATGTACATCCTTCTCTGATATCTCAATAGTCCATCTACTTCAAGACTATATCCTTCATACTTTGGATCTAATTTCCTCCCACTCTAGAGGTTTGAAGTAACCTCTAAATACCAACTGTCTCCATGGAGTAGCGTCAACACATGTTCCCTCAGATTGACCTTTAAAGGTACCAAGGAGAAGACACATGGTATCCTACTCAGGGCATCTGGGACCACATTTTCCTTTCCCTTGATATATGAAATACCAAAATCATACTCACTCATAAACTCACTCCTTCACCTTTTCCTGGCATTCAGATCCCTTTGAGTGAAGAGATTTTTTAAACTTTGATGGTCCGTTTTGAGCTCAAAGTTTCACCCTACAAGATAGTGCCTCCAAAGTTTTAGAGCTAGCATTACATCTACCAACTCTAAATCATGAGTCATGTATAGCTCTTCGTGTTTCTTCAACTTCCTTGATGCATAAGCTATCACTCCTCCATCCTGCATTAGCATGGCCCCCATCCCTTTCTTCGAGGCATCTGTGAAGACTGTGAAGTCCTCTTCCATATCAGACACTCGTAGAATTAGTGCACTAGTTAGTAACCTCTTAAGCTCAATGAATGAACTATCACATTTTTCTGTCCATTCATACCTGACCCCCTTGCGCTGTAAAGTGGTGATGGATTTCATTATTTTTGAGAATCTTTCCACAAATCTCCAATAATAACCTGCTAGCCCCATGAAGCTTTTCACCTCATGGGCATTTTTTCGGCACTGGCCACTCCATAATGGCCTTTACCTTTTCTTGGTCCACAGATATTCCTTCACCGGAAATGATATGACCTAAATAATGGATCTCTTTTTGAAAGAAAGAACACTTTGAAAACATCCCATACAATTTGTTCTCTCTAAGGTAGGACAACACCACTTCTAAGTGTTCCTCATGTTCTCTTTCATTTTTGGAATAGATGAGGATGTCATCTAGAAAGACTTGTACAAAACGGTCTAAGTACTTTCGGAATACGTCGTTCATGAGGCTCATGAATACTGTTGGCGCATTGGTCAATCCAAAAGGTACTATGACAAACTTGTAATGTCCAAACCAAGTTCGAAAGGCAGTTTTAAGAATATTTTCTTCCTTAATCCTTAACTGGTGATACCCTGATCGCAAATCAATCTTTGAGAATACCGCTGCTCCTTTCATCTGATCGAAGAGGTCATCTATCCGCGGCATTGGGTACCTATTTTTCACTGTAGCACAGTTCAAGTCCATATAATCTATACACAATTGTAAGGAACCCTCCTTCTTCTTTACAAAAATTACTGTGCACCCCAAGGTGAGACATTGGGCCTTATTATCCTTAAGTCCAGTAACTCTTTCAACTGCATTTGCAACTCAAAAAGTTCTAGCACTATCATCCGATACAGAGTCTTGGAAATTGGTTCTGCACTAGGTATTATCTAAATAGTAAAATCAAGCTCCCTCTCAGGAGGTAACCGTGGTAACTCGTTCGGAAAAACATCCTTAAATTATGACAATACCGGGTACTAATCCAAGGAGGGTCCCTTCCTTTCATTCACTGCTTCCACTACATATAGTCTACACCCTTGCCTCAAGCATCACTTAACCTTCATAGCTGAGATAAACTGTAATGACCCCTTTCTCTGTACTCCCTAGATCTCCATTGGCCTTCCTTCGTCGTCTACAGAGAGCACCCTTTTTGCGAAACAATCTACCAAAGCTCAATGAGCTTATAACCAATCCATTCCAATGATTAGTTCATATTCCCCAAGAGCAGTGACGTATACCTTCAAATTGGTAGTACATACTCCCAGGTCTATTATACAATTTTCAACACTAGGTCCTACTGCTTGTTTTTCCCTCGAAGCCATCTTGACTTGTTTAAAGTTATCATGCTCGTAGGCTGCCAACCCACTCTTTTCTAATGCAGATGCTGAAATGAAATTATCTGTAGCACCAGAATCAAATAAAATGTTTACATTGATATGATTTAGCGTACCTGATGACTCCACCATCGTGGATTGATGTTTGGCCTGGCGATTATTATTTGCTTCATAAATCTAGTGGCTGCTACTTCCTCTTCCCCTCGGGGCCTTTCCTTCTCTATGCACAAATTCTGATTGTAACTCTAGGCAGTCACATTGGTAATGGGGCCCTCCACATCCCCAATAGGTAACATGAGATTGAACCTGCGCACTGTTCTGTGACTGTCTTTGAAATGATTTCCTTCCCCTGGAACCCCTGCCCCTACTAGTTGCTCCCTGATATGGTCATGGACCTGTCTGCATCATTGGTGATGAACGAGATGCTTCACTCGTTGCCATTGAAATACCTGCGGATACTATCCTTGGTGCAACTCTGTTACCATATGGAGGTGGCCTTGAGACCCCTCCCCTGGGAAATGTCCTAGGGGCGTTCCCCATGAATCCAAGACGATGCAGAAAGGAAGGTCTTGTACCTCCAGTTAAGTTCATGTGTTCCTCCGCATAATGCACATTTTCCATAGCTTCTGCTACTAAAGATGGCTTCCACATCCACACCATAGCCCTTATCTTAGGGTTTAACCCATAGAAAAAACATTCTTCCTATCGTTGGTCATTATCCATATATGAAACATACTTGACCAATTCTGTTAAGAACCTAATACTGATCTGAATATATAATCACCACAAATACTGAATACACAATAGATCCACAAAGCAAGATAGAAGAAACCACACTTTATTATTACCAAACCCTTGAGGTAGGGCAACACCATACAATGAATCCTATTATGAAAGGGATCCTCTCCTGTTCATTTGCCTCTTTGAGGGGGCATCCTCCTATTGAGCTACTGCTCACAAATACAATACTTCTCTTCATGTCTCATTA
>JASDQU011440487.1:44371-54751 GCA_032191745.1 Picea mariana | reverse complement strand
GGAACAACAACTGGAGGATCTAGTTCAGGCAGCACTAGTCAAGTATCTACACCACGTGGAGGTAGTAGTTCAGCATTTAGGATGGCAGGACATGATCCCACCATCAGGTTACCAGTATTCAAAGGAGAAGCGTCGGAAGACCCAGAAAAACATTTGTTTATCTATGAGAAGATTTGAGAAGAAAAACAGATCACAGACAAAGATACTAAACTAGCACAACTAGCGATTACACTAAGGGATCGTGTACTGGATTGGTATATGATATTAGATACAAACAATCCACCAGGGACAACCAAAACAATTGCAGACATCAAGAAGTTGTTGATAAATGAGTTCCAAAATCCAAGTTCAGAAGATCAGTACATGAACGAGATGATAGAAATTAGACAGAAACCAAGAGAATCTGTCCGAGATGTTGATCAGAGATTCAAGTGACTGAAAGGAAAGTTGAAATATCTCATGACCGATATGCAGGACAGGAACTTGTTCGTCAAATCACTACTACCACACTTGAAATACCCATTGCGACAACAAAAATTTCAGACACATGCAGAGGCTCTACAGGCAGCCCTGCAACTGGAAGAAAACCAATATTAGAAAAACGATCCATCCATTGAAGAACTGAAGGAGGATATGAAGAACTTGACGTTCCAGCTAAACTAGAACAAAAGTAAGGACAAACGAGTTGTTTTTTGGTGTACCACATGTAGGATGGAAGGACACCACAAGAATGAATGTCCAACATTCATGCAGTATATGGCAGCGGGAATGCCAATTCTGTTACCAACATGAGGACTATGGTGTGATATCTACAAGAAAACAGGTCAAAATCCATATCATTGCCCAATGATGTATAAATACCAGATAGTTCCAAAGAGTTCATATTGCATCTTTTGAAAGTCAGTGGGCCACGATCACAAAGATTGTAGAACTATGGATTTGATGTGAGAGAGGACATCATATGCATATAGAGTGTAGGCAGAAATGATGACCGGGAAAGCTGCACCACAATTTAACCCAGTTCCAACCCCATAAAACACTGTGCAGCAGTCGTATAATCCTACGCAGCAACCCTATAATACAGTGCAACCACAATACAACACAACGCAACCTTAGTACAATATCACACAGTACAATCAGGCACCTCAGTATAATGCATCAAGAGGGGATCGAGCTGGCTATAGAGTTGGAGGATGAGCAAGAGGAGGTTTTGGAAGAGGTAGAGGACCAGTGGTGTGTCATAACTGTCAAAAACCATGATATTATGCAAGGGAATGTCCACTTCCACCAACAACTTGTATGTATTGTCACGCATCATACCATGATACGAAAGAATGTCTAACACTATTAGTAAAGATCCAGGAAAAAAGGAATCAGAACAATCAGAATGTTCAATGGATATCAGCAAAAGCGAGGGATGAAGGATGAAACATCAACATAGTTACGTGTGGAGGAGCCAAAATAGTAAATGACGTAGCTCGACAAGAACCAGTACAACACCAGTGGGTGAAGAAGCATGTTGAACCAAGGAGACAGTTCGACACGTAGAACGAGAAACACACGTTTAAGCAAGCCAGACAAAAATTTGTGAAGAAAGATACCGCATCGACTTCAACTGCGCAACAAAGCAAGGAAGCACCATAGTATGATATGCCTCCATCATTGGATCATACCAACGAAATGCAAATTGTGGGACAAGTAAGTACAATCAAAGTATTTTTGCAATCATGTGTGAAAGTATTGAATGATCCATCATTGGTCAAAATATTGCAAACTATATTAGAAATATGTAGTATAGATACAGAAGGATAATTAGAGCAAAAATTAGTCAATCACCTACATACAAGGAGAAGAACATGTACGGATATCAGACTGAATGCCAACATCGGAGACTTCAACATGGTAGATATCATACTAGATCTAGGATCTGAAGTCAATGTACTACCAAAGAAGACATGGAAATGCATGGGAGAGCCCACATTAGGATATTCATGAGTTCAACTGAAACTATCAAACCAACATAGAGTCCTACCAATTGGTAGACTGAAAGGAGTAACAGTAGACCTGGATGAAGTGTGCAATAAAGCATACTTTGAAGTGACTAAAATAGTGGACAGCACAACACCATATCCAACATTGCTTGGCTTGGATTGGGCGTTTGATAACCAGACTATAATCAATTTAAAGACACAAAAAATGACACTTGAGTCAGGGGAATACAGAGTCATTGCACCATTGGACCCATCAGAAGAGGAGAGGTTTGTATAACCTACTTGTTTAGACTTAGAGGAAATCACATAGTTGTACAGAACAACTGTGCACAATGAGGATTATGTAAACCCAACTACATATGGGATACTCAGTTGGCAGAGCATTAATTCATGTGCAATAGACTCAGACACATGTCTAGAAAATTGGAAACAAAGGCTAAAAGAAGTTTCCACAAGAAGGTGCGCAAGAATAGACCACACAGTAAGATGGGTAGGCACAAAGATAAGGGAACCACCCAGTTTCCATGGAGTGAATGATCTAGAAGAATTTTTGGCACAGTATGAGGACAAAGTATTAGAAAATCAGAGACTCTTAGAACTCAATATAGCACTCAAGGCCACACCTGCAAGATGGTGGGGCACACACAAGGAAACAATCAAGGATTGGTACCAATGTAAGCAGTTACTATGCATAAGGATTGGCACAAAACACAAAAGTCACAAGAATCATAAGTACGATGGATAGGGGCACCAGTGGAACACTTGAAGAACTGAAAAATGTTGTGAAAAAGGACACCCCCAAAGGAATGGCCTCATCATTTTGTACACACCTTAGAAGGCATACCATCCAACTAGTATATAGACCAGGAACTACGCAGAGTAACTTCAAATTGGATAGTACTACAATAAAATTTTACAGTCACCTTCTCATTCGAGCATGAGAACCCCAACATAGATGCAACACTTAAGTAGATAAGAGGGGTGATATTCATTAAGGAATCAGAAGTCGAACTCATAACAGAAGAACAACATCAGAATAGACAGACAGTAAAATAATTGTTGTCATGTTACCATGTGCAGAAAGAAGCACCAGATGAAGACGATCCACGCGATATTCAGATCCAGGAAGCAGAAGGTGAAAGAGAAGTGGAAGGTCCACCTCTAGAATCAAAATTAATTGTCACGTTGATCAAGGTGAAGCACGTCAACATTGGGACATTTGAGCATCCCAAAATGGCCAGCATTAGAGATTAATGGGATGAGCAAATAGTACAAATCATAACAGAGTTACTGCACGAGTACATCGACCTATTCCCCACAACATTTATAGAAATGAAGGGTATAGCGGGAGCGCTAGGAGAAATGAAGATACCACTCAGAGTTGAAGCAAGGCCAATCAGACAACGACCATACAGATTAAACTCGATATATAAGAATAAATTCAAAGCTGAGATCGACAGGACGCTCGAAGTTGGAATCATAGAACATGTGGAGGAATCAGAATGGATAAGCCCGATTATATTTCAGAAGAAAAAACACGGTGGGATAAGAATATGCATCGACTTGAGGAAATTGAACGATGCATGACTACATGACCCATTCCCTACACCCTTCACGAATGAAGTGTTGGAAAACATAGGAGGACACGAAGTTTACTCATTCACTAATGGATTCTCAGGTTACCACCAGATCAAGATAGCACAAGAAGACAGATACAAGACCACATTTGCTACAGAATGGGGATCCTACCAGTACACAGTTATGTCGTTTGGACTGAACAATGCACCAGCAATATTTTCCAGAGTAGTCATCGTTGCGTTCAAATAGTTTATCCACCAGTTTCTAGAGGTATATTTGGATGATTGGACCATCTATAGCTTATTGAAAGACCATGTAGAGGTCTTGAGGATGATGTTAGAAAGATGCAGGCAGTGTCAAATATCATTAAACATTAAGAAATGTATCTTCGGAACATTGTTTGGGATACTATTGGGCCACATAGTGTGCAAGAAAGGTTTACTAGTAGATCCTGCAAAGATCGCAGTAATTGTTAACTTGCCACCACCAAAGACAGTTTGTCAACTAAGAGCGACATTGGGACACATAGGATACTACAAAAAATTTATAAAAGGGTACACGCAAATTACCGCGCCAATGGAGAAACTATAAAGGAAAGATACAAAGTTTCAATGGAACGAAGATTTCCAACACAGTCTAGATACACTGAAAGAAAAGATGGTCACCATGCCAATATTAGTATTTCCAGACTGAGAGAATCCGTTCCATGTACATGTAGATGCATCATCCATAGCACTTGGAGCTATCTTGGTGTAGTCAGGAGCAGGATATTTGGATCACCCTATAACATTTGCGAGTAGAAAACTATCAGAATCAGAGAAGAACTATAACACCACAGAGAGGGAAGTCCTAGCTATGGTCTATGCACTAAAAAAATTCAGACATTACTTATTGGGGAAACACTCTAAAATGTTCACAGATCACTTTGCCTTTAACCTTGAATGAATCTCTCTCATTTCTCTTTCTACAACGCGATTGGATAAAGGTGGCTCCACACATCTCCTTGGCAACATTGTGTTGATTGTCCCTCACACACAAAGTACACCTTTGAGCTCTTTTTCACTTTGTGAAAACAATTTTAGGCTCTGATACCACTTGATGCAGACCCCCTATTCTCCCTCAGGGGTGCATGACCTCCCAGTCAAGGATCTCTGATTATCAAAGTCGAATCGACTCTCTAAAACCTTAATGGTCTCCCTTGTGATTAAACACGGGCTCTTTCAGTCTTTTGGTGCAGGTTCTATGGCGCCCACAACCTCTTCCTTCATGCTACTAAACTATCAAGGTTCAGGTGCTAGCTCCTTTCCCATTAGCATTTTCCCATATGTGACCTCAGGCTATGTGCGCGCATAAACACCCAATTGCGGGCATGGTCAAGAGTGGTTTGGGATCAACCCTCTTTTCTACCCACAATTCACTACCAATCGCCACGCATCCCTTTTGCAATATCGTGGTTTCGATTGCGGCCTGCTCTCAATTTTTTTTAAATTTTGAGCACTTTATATCCCCGCAACCCTATGTGACTGTTGATATCACAATCTCAGGTGGAGACTCCCTATCAATGGTTCAGATCTGCCTCCTTTCCTTCCTTCTCTCTGGATCATGTCTTCGTAGATCTCCACAATCTATTGACACATGCCCCTTTCAAATCAACAGTCGTGATTTGCTTCGCCAATTTGGGTTTCAGATTTTTCAACTCTCAACACTTACTTTCTCCACAATGCTTTTACCTGGAGCTCACAATATATTGACACATGTCTCTTGCATATCGACGACTGCGATCTCTTCGGGTATACGTACTTCAGGTTTCTCAACTCCTACCCAATCACTTTCCCTCAAAGTGCGTGGATTTATGCCGCGTCTCCTCCTAAATCGGACGACTGAGATTCACTTCGGGTCTTCACCCTGGCTCCACATATTTTCGTCGCATGTCCTCCTTAATCTGATGGCTATGATTTACTTCAGATATTTAACCGGAGTCCACAAACTTGCACCACATGTCCTTCTGAATCGAACGGTTATGATTTTCTTTGGATCTTCGGGTTTCAGAAATCTCAACTTCTCCATGCTCGCCTTTTCCTAGAGCATTTTACTCATGATCATTCAGCTCCCAAGCATTTTATATTCTTCATTTTTCAATTATTCAAAAAAAGGATTTGTAGGAAATGTCATCGTTTAAGATTTCGAATGATTCAAAGGTGCGTTAAGGCGATGCGTTGACTCTCCATGTGTGCTTACTAAAGATGCTTCTGCATCACATTGACTGAATTAGTAAGGACTTCCATTCATAGATGAATATCACCAACGGTCAAAGTTCGAGTCCACCGGTTAGAACTATGTGCAAATCGATCATCGGGGAGTTGGACCAATGGCCGACAATCGCATTGGCAACTTGGGAAAGGAGACGTGCGTGACCAAAGGAAAGTGTTGATCATCGATCGACTGATGTAGTCATATCATTGAATCATATTGCACATTATTTGAGATCAACGACTCAGATTTAAAGGGTTTTTAACACATAAAAATAGTTAGTTTTATATGAAATTTTCATATTTTTTAAGGTCATTAACTTGCAAGGCATTTTTAAGGCCTAAACTAAGTTTTTAGCCAATAAAAACACACGAGAAGAAATTTTAACCTGGTAACTAAATCATTGTAGCGCAAATAAAATAAATCAGAGAGAAATATCTATTGTGCTAAACTATTTGCAAAACAGAGCTTGTATGAGAAAGTTACAGCCAAAATAGTTGACGTAAAATTTTGGCACAAATTTACTTCCAGAAGGCATAACTCCATGTTCAGAAGTTTGTTTTGGGCATAGGAGTAGTTGATTTAAATATTATGACCCATAGAACCCAAATGTGGAACAAAATTGGGTTATGGGTACTTGAAAATTTGTTGGGAGTGAAAGAAGACACATGTAGCATGCAAGGATAAATTGAGTAAAACAACCTAAATTTCTTCGGACCGTAACTTTCATCTCAGAGCTCGGATTTGAGAAAGTGAATAGTTTTTGGAAAGGTATTGAGGAGTAGAAGACATCTAATAACCTAGAATTTTGATTTGGGAAATAAAATATTCTAGAAATTAATAAATATATTTCTGTAGCAGTAAAAGAGTAGAAATTGCCGCATGTGGATGTTGTAACTTTTAGCTCAAAACTCAGATTGAGGCATGAGTACAGTCATTGGAAAGTTGTTTCAGATGAATGCATATAAGGAATCATAATTTTAATTGGTGTAGTGTGTCCTTCATAAATTTATGAATAAATAACATGTATTCTAATGGATTGATTGTTTTATGCTATGCATGTTTTTAATAGTAATTATTGCATGCACATTTCTTGCATAATTAGAGGTATAGGAAAGAAAAATTCAGTTCTTATATGAGGAATCAAGTTATGTAATATTCCCAGGAATATTAAATCCATGAGGAAGAGATCATAGGTCTACATGTCATCATGGGGAATGTTGAGACATAGTCAAATGAAAGAAGGGGTGGGATGGATCATGTCACTATGAGAAGCATACATAGGGAGGTGTAGAGCTATAGATATGATAATGAAAGTATCATGAAGGCTCAGGAAGAGATACTACATAGCTTAAATATGTTGCATAATCAATTCAACAATGAATTTGGCACTAAGCAAGCCGCTAGTGCTAGATAAGTGTGAGAATCTAGATCCCATAGAAAAAGGGATGATCATGGAAATGATAGGCAATCAAGAAGAATGAGCAGGTGTCATCATTATCCAAAGAAATCCACCAGAAGAACTCATGCAAGTTCAAGGTCGGGGAGTATCCCAAGTGTGTCTCCTATCAGGAGGAAAAGGAGAAGGTTCGAGGAAAACATCTTGCAAGGTGAACTCAGAAAGATTAAGCCACCAAATTTCAATGGTGAGCAAGGGACAGGAGAAGAGGTTGAGACCTGGTTGTTGGAAATGAAGAAATATTTTTAGCTGCATGATTACCCCTCACGAGTAGAAGCTAGAATTTCCACCTACCACTTGCAAGGAAAGGAAGCCATGTGGTGGGATCAGCTTAATTAATCCAAGAACCTTGATGAGAAGAGAATTCCATGGAGGTAGTTCAAAGAATATTTCCAAGAGAAATATTTGTCCGAGAATTACTATGAAAGGAATATGAAAGATTTATTTGAACTCAAGTTGGGAACCATGACAATGGAGGATTATGAGAAGAGGTTATTTGAGTTGTTGAAGTATGTTGACTTCAGCAAGGAGGAGAAATTCAAAATTAAAAGGTTTTTAAGTAGGTTACCATCCTTCTATAGTGACAAGATTTAGTATGATAACCCCAAGACTTTGGAGGAAACCATAAGGAGAGCAAGGCATATTTATGATCAAAGCAGAAGAAGGCCAATTTTCCAAAAGGCTTGGAATGACAAGATGAGGGGGAAAAGGATCAAAAAAAAAAATGTTTTCAGTCACCCTTTTCCAAGAACAATACCCAAGAAAATCAACAAGGTCAAGCAACCCAAAATGAGCACAAGAATGTAGATTCATTTGGGAAAAGGCCAAGACAATTGTTGGGTATGTGTTATATTATTTGCATGATTAGTAGTGTCTGTTCGTTGTGACGAGTGTGCGGGGGGGTTAGAGTGGAGGCTGCTAGGACCCCTCTTGGGGGATGCAGGGGGTTCGAGGGTAGCGCCCCTAAAAAAATAAAATCTTCCTCGAGAAACGTGTCACATATTTAGGTGGTTTTTCGACACATGGTTTTTTGCCAATGGTTTTCTATTTTCGGTTAAGGAATTAGGGTTGTTGACTAATCGAGGGAATTGGGTTAGGGTTTTGGATGTCACTAGATCCTATATGTATATTTTATTGTAAACAATGTATCATGATGAATGAATATAGAATATGCTAGTTTTCCCAGTTTGGGTTTCCAGGGGAAAATCTTTGTGTAATGTTTGTATTTTTCATTGAATATTTTTTGTTCTTTTACTGAAAATATGTTTGCAGTAAATATTGTACAAGGTTAAAATCTACATTTGGTATCAGAGCTTTGTTGGCTTCAGGGAGATGCCTTTGTTGTCAAGGGTTTGGCTCGGGACTGTGATAATCCTTGTTACTATGGGAGATATGTGGTATTGATTTTTCAGGTGAAAAGAAATGGAAAGCAATTCGAATATGGAGATCAAGAAGTTTAATGGGAAAAGTTTTGAGTTGTGGAAGCTCAAGATGGAAGATTTGTTGGTGGACAAAGATCAGTGGATCGCGGTAGATCCAGGTACTGCACATATAGGAACTTCAGCAGATGACTGGAAAAAGTTGGATCGGAAGGCAAAGAGCACAATCCGACTGTGTCTCTCAGATTCAGTATTACTGAATGTGTCAGAGGAAGATACAACCAAGGATTTATTGGATAAGTTGGGGAAGGTGTATCAGTCTAAGTCCCTAGTGAATAAATTATTCATGAGAAAGAATTTGTACAACCTGAGGATGAGAGATGGAGACTCGGTGGTAGAGCATTTGAATGCATTCAATGTTGTGGTAAGTCAGTTAGTACATGTTGAGATTAAAACTTCAGATGAAGATAAATGTATCAGTTTACTGTGTTCTTTACCAGACTCGTGGGATAGTCTGGTTGTGGCCATAAGTAGTAATACAACTTCCTTGAAGTTTGATGAAGTAGTATCATCTTTGTTGTCGGAGGAGATGAGATGGAAGAATATGGAAGGACAGAGCACAAACGCATTATTTGTAAGAGGACGTTCCCAGGAAAGAAATAGATCTAAGTTCTCAAGTGGGAGATCTAAGTCTAAGGGTAGATCTAAATCTCCAGGAAAGTTTGTAAAGGTATGTTGGAGATGTGGAAAAGAAGGGCACTACAAGAAGTAGTGTAGATCCAAAGTTGAGAAAAAAGAATTTATCTAAAGAATCTCCTTCTACAGAAGAAAAGACATCTAAGGAAGAAGGAGGGGATGTGTACTTGGCTTCTTCAAGCACACATGCAAATCATCAGGCATGGTTGGTTGACTCTAGTCCATCCTTTCATATGACTCCCCATAGGGAGTGGTTCTATGAATATGAAAGGTATGATGGAGGTAATGTTTTCTTAGGTGACGATTCAACAACCAGAATCATAGGATGAGGAAAATTCAAGTTGAGGCTCATAGATGGAAGGATTAGAACACTGCCTGGTGTTCTTCACATCCCAGGTTTGTCCAGAAATTTGATTTTTGTAAGTAAAATGGACGATGCAGGGGTAAAAAAAATATTTGAAAAGGAAACCTGCAGGATGGCTCGAGGAGAAATGGTGTTGTCGAAGGGAGTTTGGTTTGGAACTCTGTATAATATGCAAGGAAGAACCATTAGTGATGGGTGTAATATTTCCATTATTCTTAATATTGGAGTTGAAGAAGAAAGAACTCCTACAGTCTCTGGAGAAAAGGTTATGATGTGGCATCAAAGATTGGGGCATATCGGAGAGAAGGGTCTTTGACTACTACACGATAAAGGTATGGTTGAAGGTATGTCTAACTGCTCTCTGGATTTTGATTTCTATGAACACTGCCTATATGGGAAGCAGAATCAGGTAAGATTCCCCTCTGGTGCAATGAGAGTAGAAGGAATTTTATAGCTAGTTCAGAATGATGTTTTTGGACCTCTGTCGGTCCCATCATTGGGAAAATCTGTGTACTATGTCTCATTTATAGATTAATTCTCGAGGAATACTTGGATATATTTCCTTAGGAATAAATCTGAAGTCTTTGATAGGTTTAAAGAGTTTAAGGCTCTTGTTGAGAATCAAACAGAGAAAATAATTAAGGTGTTGAGGACAAATAATGG
>JASDQU011440487.1:22316-33702 GCA_032191745.1 Picea mariana | reverse complement strand
AAATAAGATCTTTATCCCCATTCTCTTCATTTTTTTTTTATTAAAATGGTGACTACTACAAAATAATTATAACAAGCATATGCATTGTATATTGTCCATTAGAAGGACTAAACAAGCGTAAAATTGTATGCAACTGATTTTTTTGACTGGAAAAATGTGTAACAGTAAACAGGGTGTGAGGGTTGGGGCACCATGGCCAATATATATATCGCGGACCCCTGGAAGCCAGGGGAGCAATGTTGAACCCGCCAACCCAACACCCACAATCGACAAAGTGGGTAAGTTTGGAATAAGGTAGAAGCGTGACCATACATGTGAAACTGTTCATCCACCAACCGGCGAACCAAGGCATTTTTGGAAAGACCACTGAGCAGATTATTTAGAAAACAAAAGGGACAATAGAAAATGGAAAAAGTAGAAATAGGGAGGGAAAAAAGGCCCATTGCTGCCAAGTCATTGTTTTCTAGTCTAATATTATATTCCCCCACCCGGTTTGTATATTTAATTTACCAGCACAATTTCTTCCAAGGTAGCAACGTCGAATATGCGGACATGAAGGCAACTCAATGGGATCAGGTTCTGCCACAGGCGGAATTTTCTTAAACGACTCACCCAATAGGAGTACAGGACAGAGCCCATTTCAGATAATGTATGGAATGTATCCAAGAGGAGTTTCTGAGTTGAAGAGCTTAGAGAAGAATGAATTCTAGAGTGCTAGAGCTGAAGATTTTTCAGAAGGGATGCAGGAGCTCCACAGTAAAATAAGGGAGCGATTGTAGAACTCTAGCCAGGAATATAAGCGCAGAGCAGATCAACACAGGAGATAACTTCAATTTGAAGTGGGTGATTTGGTTTTAGCGCATATCGAAAAGGAAAGGTTCCCAAGGGGAACATACAATAAGCTCAAAATGAAGAAAATTGGACCATGTAAAATTTTGCGAGAGTTTGAGGCAAATGCTTATGAAATTGAATTACCAGATGGGGTAGGAATATCGCCCATATTCAATATAGTAGATATGTATCCTTACAGAGTAGATGGAGCAGAGAGATTAGAGGATCAGAAGGAATTCCAATGGATTAAGCAGATGCCTGTAGCTGAAAGGCCACAGATGGAAAATATTATTGATCAGAGAGTTGGTAAAAAGACCAGGAGGAAAACATATTTTGAATACTTGGTGAAGTGGAAAGGACACCCGATTGAAGATGCCAGTTGGGAGAATGAAGCAGATATCCAAAGACATGGACAGATGGTGTAGGAGCTCATGAACATGATTTCATGAATTTTTCAGCCAAGGGAGTATGATGCAAGAGCATCGTAGCCAAGCTAGCAAAGGAGGCGCAGTGGAAGATAGTTGGAAATGCACCAGCGCACATTTTGAGAATGTCTTGAATTTAAATGATGGAACATTTAATGAAATATCTTGAGAGGATGTATCTGCATTTATGTCTTGAAGATTGTAATATAGATCATGACCATTGCTCTCATCTGTCGTATAAGGAGGCATTTATTGTAATGAATGTAAGGTAGATAGCTTTTAATTTTAGATTAGATAGGTTAGAGAAGAGAGAGGTAAAAACTCAAGGGGGGACTCTCTTGTTGGGATGGGAATTGATTATTGTAATTGTAATTTGTAGAGGAGTAGAGCAAGAGAATAGGAGAACAGAGATTGTAGATTGTATAAGCAGATAGCTTTTTCTACTGAATCTGTGTACAGGAGCACTTGGATTAATATAAGAATGTTTTGATTCAATTTCATGGTGTATCATGGTTGTTGTATTTATATTTTGAATGGTATGTTTACAGTCTATTTATATTCTCTGTTATGAATTTGTTTTAATGTTGTGTGTATGCTCTTGATTTCATGTTGAATGTATGAAGTCTATGAGGGGAGGAGTATGAGTTTCAATTGTTTCTCTTCCTGAGAAATTCCTGCAAGGAGTGCAGTGAAAGGTCTGCATAGAGTGCATGACAGGGTTCTGAGTTTTATCTCAGAAATCTCAGGAGGGATAACATTGGCTTATATCAACAGAGGTGTGGCTAAGGCATAGAAAGTCGTGCAAGGAGTGTGCAAGCTGAGGGAGGAATCAAAATTCTTCAATCCCATAGAGTGGTTAAAGAATCTTTGTCGCGAGGAGCGCACAGAGTTAACATCGTGGATGATTGGAGGTTATCACAGAGCCATGCTAAGTGCATGCACAGGGATTCTTTGAATCCAGAAGCAGTAAAGAAACATAAGATCAGGAGGGTAAGAGCCTTAAAATAGCTCGAAGGGAGGCGAAGCTCTAAGTGCAGACGAATCGATGTCAGAAGAATTACTGGAGGTTCATTGAAGCTCGAGTGAACGGTGGAGTACTTCCAAGGGGGAGTGTCAAAATCACGAGAGTTGTCAGATCGTGATAACTTGCGAGGTTAAGCGAAGGTTTATCCGGTGTGAAGTACTCACAGGAGATCTGAGTCGTTGGTCCAGTGGGATCAGGGTCGTTCATTAAGTTTGGAAATTCAGGATTTGTAGTATTGGGAAGCAAGGCCAAGCCTTGTCTTTCAAGCCCCTATACGCGAAATCAGGGTTAGATCTGAGTCGTTGATTAACTCTCTCTATGAACCGTTGATCAGGACGCAAGCGGTTCGGGAATTCGGCACTGGGGGAAGGGTGCATACAACCTTTTTGAATCCCCGAAAAGGAGAACGCCGACAAACATCCAGATTCATCAATTGGTGGAAGATATGGACCATTGGATCTGGGTCATCAACCTTCGGGAGTCGGTATTTTAAAAGGAAAGGGGAAGCATTGTTCGCAGATTTCCCGAATTGCGAAATTCCAGGAGAAATTAAAGGTCGGGACTCAGTTCTCAGTGGAGGGTCACGTCAACTGCGTTGAAGGGAGGGCTAGCCTTTGCTAGCCCTAATCAGGTTTCGGGGTTTCGAAGGTGGAGGTGTTGAGTCACTTCACCTCAACATCCCTGAAACTACGAAGTGCGAAGTGTCGATAGAGTTGGGCTCGCGGTTATATCGCGCGGTCGCATTTGGAGAGGACCTGTACCTAGCACTCTTCGTGCAAGTGGGGTTCTATTGAAGGCTTGTGGGTTAGTTGTTGCGAAGGTTCCAGTAGGGACCTGGGAGTTGCTTCGGCTCAGGGTGAACACAAGATCCGCGACCGGGAGGTCAACCGGACCCCTCCAGGTAGGGGGTCTGCTTCATTTTGGATCACGGGTTCTTGGGCTGGCGGGCTCAAAATTGGGCCTCTATTGTTCTGTGTCCTACAAATAGCACCCATAGTTTCGCGATATACAAATTGATAGGCGGACTTGCAGGATGGCTGGCTCAACATTGCACTTCTAGTGTCCTGTGTCCTCCAAACAGCACTCGGAGTTCTGCGATATACAAATTGACAGACAGACTCCAGGGCTGGCGGGCTTAAGATTGCGATTGTTTACGAATGGTTATCCTATCTAACATTATATAAAAGTATTATTTTCAAATACGAAATTTTTAATATTAAATATTGATAGTGTACAATTTAATCACATAAAATTATCAAAGGATGTTAAATCGCTTATTTTTTAAAAAATGAAGGAAACAAAACAAAGTTTTTTTAAATTCTATCACAACAAGCATAAAAACGACCAATTTGAATTTTAAGAGCCTCTTGTTGATATGATAGCACAATTGGACTTCGCATAGTGTATATTCGTAGATTTCAAATTATTCCAGGAGATTAATTTTACCAAGTTCATCGATCAAGGAAAAATGCTAAACAATCCACATATTACATTTGCGTCACAGTGCCATACAAATTAACAGGTGGATTTGCGGGCTAGATGGAAAAAAAANGATTTGAATTCTGCAAGGAATAGATTTTAACAATGCCACCTAGAAGACGTCAAGACAGACCAATGCCCGATCCACCTATAGAGAGGGAGATGAGAGAACTCTGTGCTTGATTAGATGCCATGGAGATGTTGGAGATGTCAATGAGGCTAAAATCGAAAATGAGGTTTGAGTCGAAGATGCTATAGAAGAAAATCTATTTAGATTTGTTGCAAGAATAGGTGCCAGAACAAAAATGGACATTCTGATGTATGAAAGCAACTTAGACGTTGAGGAGATGCTAGATTGGTTTAGAGCTCTAGATAAATACTTCGACTATGAGGATGTCGAGGAAGATAAGAAAGTCAAACATGTTGTCACTAGACTTAAAGGGCATGAAGCACTGTGGTGGGATGAAGTGCAGGCTGACATGCGTTGCAAAGGTAAGCAAAGAATCAAAAGTTGGGATAGAATGGTTGCAAAGATGAAATCCAAGTTTATACCCAGGGATTACTAAATTAATATGTTTCTAAGAATGCAGAATTTGAGACAGAAGGGGATGATAGTGAAGGAATACACCGAGGATTTATACAGGATAAACATTAGAGCAGATCATTGAGAAAGTGATGATGAAAAGGTCGCCAGATACATGAATGGTCTGAGATATGACATTCAATATGAGATGAGCATGGTAACAATCAGGAATGTGGAAGATGCTTACCAGATTTCTTTGAAGGCAGAGGAAAAGTTGGACCGAAAGCAAGGACAAAGAGGAAGAGGTAGAAGCTAGAACATAGGCAAAGAAATTGCCCAAGACAGAGTACAGAATCCAAAGGAAGAAGAAAAGAAACCTCATACTTCTCAGGGGAGACAATATGCCGACAGGAACACTTTTCCGCGAGCAAGAGGAAGAGGAAGAGGCAAAGGAGGTGAGGTAAAATGTTTTGTCTGTGGAAATATCGGACATAAATCTTTTGAATGTCCTAATAGAAAAAGAGACAGAGGCAAAGCTCACATTTCCGAAGCATAAGGGAGAAATGTTGAGTCAAAAGATGCAGAAGGTGGAAGGTGATTGATGATGAGGAAAATTATCTTGAAGCCAGAGAAAGAGATGGAAAATCCAGTCCAGAGGAATAGTTTATTTATAACTTCTTGCAAGACCAAGGACAGGGTATGAAAGGTAATAGTGGATAGTGGAAGCACAGATAATTTAGTATCCACAGAAATGGTGGAGAAGCTATAATTGGAGACAGTTTCACATCTGAACCCATACAAAGTCTCGTGGTTACAAAAGGGACATCAGGTAACTGTCACTAAACAATGTTTAGTGGAATTCAAGATAGGGGGGTATAAGGATGAAATTTTATGTGATGTTATTCCCATGGATGTCTGTCATCTTTTGTTGGGGAGACCGTGGCAATATGACAGGAATATTTTTCATGATGGGAGAAGGAACACATACACATTGGAGAAGAGTGGTAGGACGCATATGTTGCTGCCAATTAAAAATGAGAAGGTAAAGGCAAAAGAAATCAATACTATACTTCTCATGAGTGGGAAGGATCTTCTTGATGAGGTCAAGAAAGATAAAGAAATCCAGTTTGTTGTGGTTAGAAAACCTAGAGTTGTCTTGACCAGTACCAAGATAGATGATCTACCTGGAGAAATTCAAGAACTGTTGGAGGATTTCGCTGATATAGTAGTGGATGAATTACCTTTTTCGTTTTCACCCATCAGAAGGATAAGTCATCACATTGATATTATACCTGGAGTAAGTTTACCAAACAAAGCAACGTACAGATTGATGCCACAGGATAATGAAGAGGTTAAGAGACAATTCCAAGATTTGATGGACAAAGGGTTGGTTAGAGAAAGCTTGAGTCCATGCGTTGTACCTACAGTGTTAAGCCCAAAGAAGGATGGTGGATGGAGAATGTGTATGAACTCAAGGGCTATAAACAAAATCACCATCAGGTATAGATTTCCTTTACCTAGGATGGATGACTTGACAGATTTCTTGAGTGGAGCAAAGTTTTTCTCAAAAATTTATTTGAAAAGAGGATATCATCAGATTAGAATGAGGGAAGGTGATGAATGGAAGACAACATTCAAAACAAATGAAGGACTATATGAATGGCATGTCATGCCGTTTGGTCTGACGAATGCACCCAACACTTTTATGAGGTTGATGAATGAAGTCTTGAAGGATTTCATCGAAAAATTTGTAATTGTGTATCTTGATGATATATTGATCTTCGGTAAGACTGAGGAAGAACATCCGAAGCATTTAACCGCAGTGATGAAGAGGTTGCATCAAGAGAAATTGTTGATAAATATAAAGAAGTCATCTTTCATGAAGACAGAACTCATTTATTTGGGTTTTGTAATCTCTTCGAACGAGTTGAAGATGGATCCTGAGAAGGTAAAAGCAATCAGAAATTGGTCATCGCCAAAGAGTATCTTCGAAGTTAGAAGCTTCCATGGATTGGCTAGTTTTTACAGGAAGTTCATCGGGAATTTTGGTGGGATATGTGCACCAATGATGGACATGGTCAATAAAAGACATAAATCTTTTCATTGGATAGAAAAAGCAGAGAAGAGTTTCAAGTCACTGAAAGAGAAAATAG
The DNA here is from genome assembly GCA_032191745.1 of Picea mariana. Taxonomy (NCBI): domain Eukaryota; kingdom Viridiplantae; phylum Streptophyta; class Pinopsida; order Pinales; family Pinaceae; genus Picea; species Picea mariana. The sequence continues at coordinate 27,267 of JASDQU011440487.1, read as the reverse complement.
TTGGACAACTAGTTCTAATTTTGTCGGATTTCAGTAAAACATTTCAAGTGAGATGTGACGCAAGTGGATTTGTGATTGGGGCAGTCTCGAGTCAAGACAATAGGCCAATTGCATACTTAAGTGAGACACTAAATGAGACCAAGATCAAATATTCCATGTATGACAAGGAATTTTATGTAGTCATACAGGCATTGAGGAAATGAAGGCATTACTTGGTTCCAAAGGAGTTTGTCTTGTACAACGACAACCATGCTTTACAATTCATAACTCGACAGGAGAAATTGAATCAGTAGCATGCAAAATGGGTTGAATATATGCAGAATTTTACTTTTGTTATAAAACATATTTCTGGAACTACTAACAAGGTTGTTGATGCATTGAGCAAGAAATGTTTGATTCTACAAGAGTTCAGAGTGAAAACTTTAGGTTTTGACAATCTCAAGGAGATGTATAGAGATTATGCAGATTTTAATGAATTCTATGAAGCATGTGAGAATCCAGTTCTCAGAAACAGAAGCCAATGGACTGAATACTTGATTCAAGATGGACTGATGTTCAGGGGAAACCAATTGTGTATACCGAAATGCTCTATGAGAGAGAACCTCTTGAAGGAAAAACATAGTGGAGGATTGGCTGGACATTTTGGCCATGATAAGACTTTTGCAAAACTGAATGGATCATAATATTGGCCAGGGATGATAACATATGTCAAGAAATTCATGAACAAGTGCAGGATTTTCCAGCATGCAAAAGGGAAAAGATAGAATACAGGGTTGTATCAACCATTGTCAATACCAGAGAGGTCGTGGAATGCGATAAGCATGGATTTTGTGTTGGGAATGTCGAGGACACAGAGGGGTTGTGACTCCATCTTCATGGTAGTCAATAGATTCTCTAAAATGACACATTTCATACCATGTCAGAAAACCAATGATGCAACTCACATTGAAAATCTGTTTTTCAAAGAAGTTGTTAGACTTCATGGCTTACCCAAGAGTATTGTTTCAGATCGAGATACAAAATTTGTTGGTCATTTATGGAGAACACTATGGAATAAGTTGGGGATGAATTTATCTTTTATCTCAACATATCATCCTCAGACAGATGGACAGACTGAGGCAGTAAATCGGAGTTTGGGGGACTTATTGAGGAGTTTAGAAGCTGAACATCATAGTCAGTGGGATCAACTTCTGCCACAGGCAAAATTTTCTTATAACGACTCACCCAAAAGGACTACAGGACAGAGCCCATTTTAGATAATGTATGGAATGCAGGCAAGAGGAGTTTCTGAGTTGAAAAACTTAGAGCAGAATGAATTCTAGAGTGCTTGCGCTGAAGATTTTGCAGCAGGGATGTAGGAGCTCCACAATAAAATCAGGGAGCGATTGTAGAACTCTAGCCAGGAATATAAGCACAGAGCAGATCAACACAAGAGAGAACTTCAATTTGAAATGGGTGATTTGGTTTTAGCACATCTCAAAAAGGAAAGGTTCCCAAGGGGAACATACAATAAGCTGAAAATGAAGAAAATTGGACCATGTAAGATTTTGTGAAAGTTTGAGGCAAATGCTTACGAAATTGAATTACCAGATGGGGTAGGAATATCGTCCATATTCAATATAGTAGATCTATATCCTTATAGATCATATGGAGCAGAGAGATCATAGGATCAAAAGGAAGTCCAATGGATTAAGCAGATGCCTGTAGCTGAAAGGCCACAGATGGAAAAGATTATTGATCAGAGAGTTGGTAAAAAGACCAGGAGGAAAACATATTTTGAATACTTGGTGAAGTGGAAAGGACACCCGATTGAAGATGCCAGTTGGGAGAATGAAGAAGATATCCAAAGACATGGACAGACGGTGCAAGAGCTCATGAACTGGATTTCATGAATTTTTCAGCCAAGGGAGTATGATGCAGGAGCATCGTAGCCAAGCTAGCAAAGGAGGCGCAGTGGAAGACAGTTGGAAATGCACCAGCACACATTTTGAGAATGTCTTGAATTTAAATGATAGAACATTTAATGAAATATCTTGAGAGGATGTATCTTCATTTATGTTTTGAAGATTGTAATATAGACCATGAGCGTTGCTCTCATCTGTCGTATAAGGAGGCATTTATTGTAATGAATGTAAGGTAGATAGATTTTAATTTTAGATTAGATAGCTTAGAGAAGAGAGAGGGAAAAACTCAAGGGAAGACTCTCATGTTGGGATGAGAATTGATTATTGTAATTGTAAGTTGTAGAGGAGTAGAGAAATATAATAGGAGAACAGAGATTGCAGATTGTATAATCAGATAGCTTTTTCTATTGAATCCATGTACAGGAGCACTTGGATTAATATAAGAATGTTTTGATCCAATTTCATGGTGTATCATGGTTGTTGTATTTATCTTTTGAATGGTATGTTTACAGTCTGTTTATATTCTTTGTTGTGCATTTGTTTCAATGATGTGTGTATGCTCTTGATTTCATGTTGACTGTATGAAGTCTATGAGGGGAGGAGTATGAGTTTCAATTGTTTCTCTTCTTGAGACATTCCTACAATGAGTGCAGTGAAAGGTCTTCATAGAGTGTGTGATAGGGTTCTGATTTTTATCTCAGAAAACTCAGGAGGGATAACGTTGTCTTATATCAACAGAGGTGTGGTTGAGGCATAGAAATTCATGCAAGGAGTACGCAGGCTGAGGGAGGAATTGAAATTCTTCAATCCCACAGAGTGGTTGGAGAATATTTGTCGCGAGGAGCGCACAAAGTTAACATCGTGGATGACTGGAAGTTATCGCAAAGTCGTGCTAAGTGCACACAGGGATTCTTTGAATCCAAAAGCAGCAAAGAAACATAAGCTTGGGAGGGTTAGAGCCTTCGAATAGCTCGAAGGGAGGAGAATCTCTAAGTGCAGACGAATCGACGTCAGAAGAATTACCGAAGGTTCATTGAAGCTCAAGTGAACGGTGGATTACTTCCAAGGGGGAGTGTCGAAATCACGAGAGCCATCAGATCGTGACAAGTTGCAAGGAGGTTAAGTGAAGGTTCATCTGGTGTGAAGTACTCACAAGATATCTGAGTCGTTGGTCCAGTGGGATCAGGGTCATTCATTGAGTTCGGAAATTCGGGATTCGCAGTATTGGGAAGCAAGGTCGAGCCTTGTCTTTCAAGCCCCTATACGCAAAACCAGGGTTAGATCTGAGCCATTGATTAACACGCTCTGTGAACCATTGATCAGGATGCGAGCAGTTAGGGAATTCGACACCGGGGGAAGGGCGCATACAACCTTTTCGAATCCCTAAAAAGGAGAACACCAACAAAAATCCAGAGTCGTCGATTGGTGGAAGATATGAACCATTGGATCTGGGTCATCGGATTTCAGGAATCAGTATTTTGAAAGGAAAGGGGAAGCATTGTTCGCAAATTTCTCAAATTGCAAAATTCTGGGAGAAATTAAAGGCTGGGACTCAGTTCTCAGCGAAGGGTCACGTCAACTGCGTTAAAGGGAGGTCTAGCCTTTGCTAGGCCCTAATCGGGTTTCGGGGTTTCGAGGGTGGAGGTGTTGAGTCGCTTCACCTCAACATCCCCAAAACTACGAAGTGCGAAGTGCCGGTAGAGTTGGGCTCGTGACTATATCACGCAGTCACATTTGGAGAGGACCTATACCTAGCACTCTTCGTGCAAGCGGGGTTCTATTGAAGGCTCATGGGTTAGTTCTTGCGAAGGTTCCAGTAGGGACCTTGGAGCCACTTTGGCTTAGGGTGAAAAGAATATATGTGATCGAGAGATCAACCAGACCCCTCGAGGTAGGGGGTCTGCGTAATTTTGGATCGCTGGCGGGCTCAAAATTGGGCCTCTATTGTTATGTTTCCTACAAATAGCACCCATAGTTTCGCGATATACAAATTGACAGACGGTGTTGCGGGATGGCTGGCTCAACATTGCACTTCTATTGTCCTGTGTCCTCCAAACAGCACTTGGAGTTTCGCGATATACAAATTGACAGACGGACTCCAGGGCTGGTGGGCTCAAGATTGCGATTCTTTACGGATGGTCATCCTATCTAACATTATTTTCAAATACTAAATTTTTAATATTAAATATTGATAGTGTACAATGTAATCACATAAAATTATCAAAGGATGTTAAATCGCTTATTTAAAAAAAAATGAAGGAAACAAAACAATTTTTTTTTTAAATTCTATCACAGCAAGCATAACAATGACCAATTTGAATTTTAAAGGCTTCTTGTTGATGTGATAACACAATTGGACTTTGCACAGTATATATTCGTTGATTTCAAATTATTCCAGGAGATTAATTTTACCAAGTTCATCGATCAAGGAAGAATGCTAAAACAAGCCACATATTACATTTGCATCATAGTGCCATACAAATTAACAGGTGGATTTGCGGGCTAGCTGGCAAAAAAATTGCAATTCTATTGTCCCGTGTCCTCCAAACAACACTCAGAGTTCCGCAATATACAAATTGTTAGACGAAGCATACAACCAAGAACCAACTAAACTTCAAACAGGTTGCAAGCAAGTTCCCACAAGATTCCATAGAGCAGGACACATCCAACTTTGCATCAAACAATTTGATATACAAAGAAAAGACATCGCGGCATTTGTTTTCTCTTACATCTAGTATATGTTCCCAGGAGAAAATAATCGGGGCCATGGGATATATGGGGTTTGTTGCCATGCCTCCCATTTTTGGATTGAACAATCTTATGCACATGCAATATCAAGTACTCGAGTCTGACCAACATTCATCTGGATGTTGAAGAAATATTACAAAGACACAAGAGATATTTTTGTTTCCTGCCAAAGTCTGATATGTTTTTTTTTTTTTTCCCTTCTTCAGCCAATATGCAAAATTGCATTGTCCTCATTTAAGGTAAATGTGTTGTGTATCTGAAAGTCACGCAGCATGTAGACACTACTTGCCTTTTTCTGT
>JASDQU011440487.1:12154-22216 GCA_032191745.1 Picea mariana | reverse complement strand
TCCACCTTTGAAACCCCAAAACACGATTAGGGCCTAGCAAAGGCTAACCCTCCCTTCAACGCAGTTGACGTGACCCTTTGCTGAGAACCGAGTCCCATCCTTTAATTTCTCCCAGAATTTTTCAATTCGGGAAATCTACGAACAATGCTTCCCCTTTCCTTTCAAAATCCCGACTCTTGGAAGCTGATGACTCCGATCCAATGGTCCAGATTTGCCACCAATCGACAACTCTGGCTGTTTTTCGGCATTCTCCTTTTTGGGGATTCAAAAAGGTTGTATGCTCCCTTCCCCCGGTGCCGAATTCCCGAACCGCTTGTGTCCTGATCAATGGCTCACAGAGCATGTTAATCAATAGATCAGATCTAACCCTGATTTTGTGTATAGGGTCTTGAAAGACAAGACTCGACCTTGCTTCCCAATACTGTGAAACCCGAATTTCCAAACTCAATGAACAACCCTGATCCCATTGGACCAACGGCTCAGATCTCTTGTGAGTACTTCACATCAGATGAACCTTCACTTAAACTCCTTGCAACTTATCACGATCTGACGACTCTTGTGATTTCGGCACTTCCCCTTGGAAGTACTCCATCGTTCACTCGAGCTTCAATGAACCTCCAGTAATTCTTCTGACGTCGATTCATCTACTCTTAGAGATTTTCCTCCCTTCGAGCTATTCGAAGGCTCTAATGCTCCTGAGATTAGGTTTCTTTGCTGCTTCTAGATTCAAAGAATCCCTGCGTGCACACTTAGCACAACTTTGCGATAACCTCCAATCATCCACGATGTTAACTCTGTGTGCTCCTCACGACAAAGATTCTCCAACCACTTTGTGGGATTGAAGAATTTCGATTCCTCCCTCAGCTTGCACATTCCTTGCACGAATTTATATGCCTTAGCCACACCTCTGTTGATATAAGCCAACGTTATCCCTCCTGAGCTTTCTGAGATAAAACCCAAAACCCTGTCACGCACTCTATGCAGACCTTTCACTACACTCCTTGCAGGAATTTCTCAGGAAGAGAAACAATTGAAATTCATACTCCTCCCCTCACAGACTTCATACATTCAACATGAAATCAAGAGCATACACACAACATTGAAACAAATGCATAACAAAGAATATAAATAGACTGTAAACATACCATTCAAAAGATAAATACAACAACCATGATACACCATGAAATTGGATCAAAACATTCTTATATTAATCCAAGTGCTCTTGTACACGGATTCAATAGCAAAAGCTATATGATTATACAATTTACAATCTCTGTTCTCCTATTCTCTTGCTCTACTCCTCTACAACTTACAATTATAATAATCAATTCCCATCCCAACGAGAGAGTCCTCCCTTGAGGTTTTCCCTCTCTCTTCTCTAAGCTATCTAATCTAAAATTAAAACCTATCTACCTTACATTTATTACAATAAATGCCTCCTTATACGATAGATGAGAGAAACGCTCATGATCTGTATTACAATATTCAAAACATAAATGCAGATACATCCTCTCAAGATATTTCATTAAATGTTCTATCATTTAAATTCAAGATATTCTCAAAATGTGCGTTGGTGCATTTCCAACTGTCTTCCACTGCGCCTCCTTTACTGGCTTGGCTACAATACTCCCACATCACAAAAAGTGGCAAAGTATGGAATAAGGGATCCGTGCATGCTCTATAAAATCTAATGTCCATACTTTATAAAAGTACATATTTAATATGTATTACTCGTTTCTTGGAAAATTTCTCGGTGCAGAAGTTAGTGGAGGAACGTGTTCAAATTTCCACTCTCTTTTATATCACCAGCCCTATCGACCGCTTCCCCATTTCAAATTGTACAAACTTTTTTGTCAAATTAAATTGTACAATATCAATGTTTAATATTAATAATTTAGTATTGAAAATAATGTATTTAGAAAATGCTAGATAGTTGATAGGGATTACCATCCGTAAACAATCGCAATCTTGAGCCCGCCAACCTTGGACTCCATATGTCACTTTGTATATCACGAAACTCTGACTGTTGATTGGAGGACACAGAACAATAGAAGTGCAATGTTGAGCCAGCCAGCCCGCAGGTCCACTTGTTAATTTGTATATCATGGAATTCTCGGTGCTATTTGTAGGGCACGGAACAATAGAGGCCCAATTTTGAGCCACCAGCCCGAGAACCCGCAATCCAAAAAGTGGCTAAGTATGGAATGCAGGATCTGTAGCTCTATAAAATCTCATTTCCATACTTTATAGAAGTGCATATTTAGTATGTATTACTCATTTTTCAGAAAATTTCTAGGTGCGGAAGTTGGCATATTCACGTCTTCAGATTTCACCTACTTTTATATCACCAGCCCGACCGACCCCTTCCTCATTTCATATTGTACAAACTTTTTGGCTCGCTGTTTTCCAAATAGGCAAGTTATAGGATATGCGGGTTCAATATTGATAATTTTATGTAATTAAATTGTACAATATCAATATTTAATATTAATCATTTAGTATTTGATAATGTTTTTTAGATAAGTATTTGAAAATAATGTTTTTTAGATAATGTTACATAGGATGACCATCCGTAAACATTCGCAATCTTGAGCCTCCCAATCCTGGAGTCCGTCTGTCAATTTGTATATCGCGGAACTCCGAGTGCTGTTTGGAGGACACATGACAATAGAAGTGCAATGTTGAACCAACCAGCCTGGAAGTCCGCCTGCCAATTTGTATATTGCGGAACTCTGGGTGCTATTTGTAGGACATGGAAATAGAGGCCCATTTTGAGCTCGCCAGCCCGATAACCTACGATCCAAAAAGTGGCTAAGTATGGAATGAGGGATTCGTACATGCTCTATAAAATCTCATGTCCATACTTTATAAAAGTACATATTTAGTATGTATTACTCGTTTCCTCGGAGTGCCATTTGGAAGACACATAACAATAGAAATGCAATGTTGAGCCAGCCAGTTCACAAGTCCGCCTGTCAAATTTGTATATCGCGGAACTCTGGGTTCTATTTGTAGGATACAGAGTAATAGAGGCCCAATATTGAGTGCACCAGCCCGAGAACCTATGATCCAAAAAGTGGCCAAGTATGGAATGTGAGATCTGTACATGCTCTATAAAAATCTCATGTCCATACTTTATAAGAGTACACATTTAGTATGTGTTACTCATTTTTCAGATAATTTCTAGGTGCAGAAGTTGGCGGATTCAAGTCTTCACATTTCACTTACTTTTATATCACCAACCCGACAGACCGCTTCCCCGTTTCATATTGTAATAAACAAATATAAACAGCTCGAAGTCCAATTGTGCTATCATATCAACATGAGGGCCTTAAAATTCAAATAGCCCACAAGTCTGCTTGTCAATTTGTATATCGCGGAACTCTGGGTGTTATTTGTAGGGCATGAAACAATAAAATTTAACAAAACATTATCACATATTAATAATGAACAGGATATTTAATATTAATATTATAGGATATATATCATTAATTTTACTTTATAGTTTCTTTATTAATAATTGAACTACGTTTTCCTATCGAATCAAGTAGCCTTGAGATGGTACCTAGCCACTTTTTGGATGGCAGGTTCTCGGGCTGGCGGGCTCAAAATTGGGCCTATATTATTCCGTGCCCTATAAATAGCACCCAAAATTCCGCGTTATACAAATTGACAAGTGGACCTGTGGGCTGGCTGACTCAACATTGCACTCCTACTATTCTGTGTCCTCCAAACAACACTCAAAGTTCCGTGATATACATATTGAAAGACAGACTCCAGGGCTGGAGGCCTCAAGATTGTGCTTGTTTACGGAATCCCTATCAACTATCTAACATTATCTAAAAACATTATTTTCAATACTAAATTATTAATATTAAATATTGATACTGTACAATTTAACTAGACAAAAAATTTTGCACAATATGAAACGAGAAAGTGGTCGGTCGGGTTGGTGATATAAAAGTAATTGAAATATGAAGAAGTGAATCTGCCAACTTCCGCAGCAAGAAGTTTTTTGAAAAAACGAGTAATACATACTTAATATGTTCTTTTATAAAATATGGACATTAGATTTTATACAGCATGTACGGATCCCTCATTCCATACCTAGGCACTTTTTGGATCGCGGGTTCTCGGGCTGGCGGGCTCAAAATTGGGCCTCTATTGTTCCGTGTCCTATAAATAGCACCTAGAATTTCGCGTTATACAAATTGACAAGCGGACTTGCGGGCTGGCTGGCTCAACATTGTACTCCTATTGTTCCGTGTCATCCAAACAACAGTCGGAGTTCCGCGATATACAAATTCACAGACAGACCCCAGGGCTGGCAGCCTCAAGATCGCGATTGTTTACGGGAAAATTGATAGACGGACTCCAGGGTTGGCGGCCTCAAGATTGTGATTGTTTACAGATGGTAATCCCTATTAACTATCTAACATTATCAAAAAACATTATTTTCAATACTAAATTATTAATATTAAATATTGACATCGTACAATTTAATTAGACAAAAATTTTTGTTCAATATGAAATGGGAAAGCGGTCGGTCGGGTTGGTGATATAAAAGTAACTAAAATCTGAAGATGTGAATCTGCCAACTTCCGCAACAAGAATTTTTTCGAAAAAATGAGTAATACATACTTAATATGTACTTTTATAAAATAGGGACATCATATTTTATACAACATGTACGGATCCCGCCTTCCATACCTAGGAACCTTTTGGATCGCGGGTTCTCATGCTGGTTGACTCAAAATTGGGCCTCTATTGTTTTGTGTCCTATAAATAGCACCCAGAATTTCGCGTTATACAAATTGACAAGCAGACCTGCGGGCTGGCTAGCTCAACATTGCACTCCTATTGTTCCGTGTCATCCAAACAACAGTCAGAGTTCCGCGATATACAAATTGACAGATAGACTCCAGGGCTGGCGGCCTCGAGATTGCAATTGTTTACAAACAAATTGGCTGACGGAATCCAGGGCTGGCGGCCTCAATATTGCGATTGTTTACGGATGGTAATCCCTGTCAACTATCTAACATTATCTAAAAAGATTATTTTCAATACTAAATTATTAATATTAAATATTGATATCGTACAATTTAATTAGACAAAAAAGTTTGTTCAATATGAAACGGGCAAGTGGTTGGTCGGGCTAGTGATATAAAAGTAACTGAAATCTGAAGACATGAATCCGCCAACTTCCGCACCAAGAAAGTTTTCGAACAAACGATTAATACATACTTAATATGTACTTTTATAAAGTATGGACATGAGATTTTATAGAGCATGTACGGATCCTGCATTCCATACTTGGCCACTTTTTGGATCAAGGGTTCTCGGGCTGGCGGGCTCAAAATTGGGCCTCTATTGTTCCGTGTCCTACAAATAACATCCAAGAGTTTCGCGATATACAAATTGACAGGGGGACTTGCGGCCTGGATGGCTCAACATTGCACTTCTATTGTTTTGTGTCCTCCAAATAGCATTCAGAGTTTCGCGATGTACAAATTGACAGACGGACTCTAGGGATGGTGGGGTCAAGATTGCGATTGTTTACGGATGGTGATTCGCATCAACTATCTAACACTACCTAAAAACATTATTTTCAATACTAAAGTATTGATATTAAATATTGATATTGTACAATTTAATTACATAAAATTATTAAAGGATGTTAAATATCTTATTTAAAAGAAAAACCTGTGTATTTGGAAACTCGCGTTCCAAATTTTTTTTACAATATGAAATGGGGAGGAGGTTGGTCGGGTTGGTGGTATAAAATTGGGTGGAAATCTAAACACGTGTATCTGCCAACTTCCGCACCTAGAAATTTTTCGAAAAATGAATAATACATACTAAATATGTACTTTTATAAAGTATGGACATGAGATTCTATAGAGCATGTATGGATCCCTCATTCCATACTTAGCCACTTTTTGGATCGAGGGTTCTCGGGCTGGCGGGCTCAAAATTGGGCCTCTATTGTTTCGTGCCCTACAAATAGCACCTAAAGTTCCACGATATACAAATTGACAAGCGAACTTGCGGGCTATTTGAATTTTAAGGCCCTCGTGTTGATATGATAACACAATTGGACTCTGGGCAGTTTATATTTGTTTAGTACAATATGAAATGGGGAAGCGGTCCATCGGGCTGGTGATATAGAAGTATGTGAAATGTGAAGACATGAATCTTCAACTTCCGCACCTAGAAATTCCCTCTTGTTCCGTGATATACATTTTGCACACAACACTTCTGTCATATACATTTTGCACCCAACAATTCTGGACTCGCGGGTTGGCGGACTAGCGGGTTCACATTTATAGTCATGCTTATGTATCAAGATTCCGACCAACCGCGACATGAGATTTAGTAATTTATAGAATATTATAACATTGTACAAAGAATTATTACTCATTTTTCAGAAAATTTCTAGGTGCGGAAGTTGGTGGATTCACGTCTTCATATTTCACTTAATTTTATATCACCAGCCCGAATGATCGCTTCCCCGTTTCATATTGTACAAACCTTTTTGGCTTGTGGTTTTCTGAATAGGCGAGTTACCGGATAGGCGGGTTCAATATTGCGTTTCCATTGTTCCGCTACTTGCAAACAACACTTTGACTTCCGCGATCTACAAATTAGCAAACAATTTGAAATAAAATAATATATACTATGCAAAGTCTAATGGAACAATCATATCAACGAGAGGACATTAAAATTCAAATTCTTCGTTGTTATATTTGCGGTGAAGCTAACAATACATAAAATTTACTTAAACATCCAAAAAAATGATTTTCTTGTAACTTTTCGATGCTTCTCTTATACAAACAGATCCTGGAAACTATAAACATCGCTTGCTGTATCTATTCCTTGATTGAAGAACCTTTTAACATGTTTAATGCACTCCATAGTTACTATTAAGACCATCAATGGTTCTTTCTTACAACAATTCCCGCTTCTAAAAATTCCCATCCGCTTTCTCTTTTCCCTCTTCTTTCCCTTTCTTACTCGTTTTTTCGGAAAATGTCTAGGTGCGGGATCTGGCAGATTCACGTCTTCAGATTTCCATTGTTACTTTTATATCACCAGCTCGACCGACCACTTCCCCATTTCATATTGAACAAAATTTTTGAATCGCCGGTTCTTGCATAGGTGGGTATATCTTCTGGCCCTTTTTTTGTAACCCGCCCGATCGATTTCCATACTTGGGCATTTCTTGGACTCTATTTCATGGGTTGGCCGGTGGACGAAATGTACAACGCTTGGTCACAATTCACCATCACCGCTACCTTCATACTTATTTCCAGATTTGCAATTATTAATCTACGATGCTAGAAGATTTGTCATTACTACGAATTAAACCAAGATTTGTGGAGAAGAGTGTTATCCTTTCCAAGTATTCATTTCAAACATGATGCAACCTGTTTTGTGTGCCATCTGGTTGGCGCCTTTAAGAAATCTCTAATTCTTAATCTCTCTTTTCCGTCACTGCCACCTTCACACTTTTTTCTAAATATGCAATTAGTGAGCTTTAATGGTAACAACTCATTCTGCACAAACCCTGGAGATTGTGATTGATCAACGAAAGGATCGAGGATATCTTCCATTGATACGCATTAAAACATAATTTGCGGGGGGTTATATTATCCCTCCCCAATTTTCATTTCAAGCATCGTCTGGAGAAAACAAAAAATTCTCGTTAACTTGTGGCAACAGTTCTGTCCAGATACATTAAACACATTCAGGCATAATGGTCAGAGGTCCCAGTATTCCAATGCATATTCTTATTACTCATGTCCCTCCGCCTAGGAACAAAAAAGGAGATGGTCCCTTGGTACACCGAGATATATATTTCATGCCAAAGAATTCCAATGCAACCCTACCTGTTCAGAGAACCTGCTCAGTTGCATTGATGGCTGACACAGAGGTTGATCTCATGGATTCCGAGTTGGAAGAAAATGATCTAATGGACGATGATACAACAATGGATAATGGCAATGCAGAGACTGTTCCCACTTCTGTGCCCAAATTTAAATCAACCATAATGGGTGGAACTTCCTGACTCAGTGATGGCGGTCCTGACAAAACAAAAAGGAGTTTCAGAAAAGAAACTGACGCTGAACGCAATAACTTCTTTGCAACTCGAAAGTAGGAATTCCAAAGGTCCAAATTAGTCCGTTCTGGGCGGAAGACGTTCACTGTAAGGAAATGATATGTTGATGCTCCCAGAGATATATTTCAATCCAAAAAAAATTCAATTTTAAGATTGTTGTCCTGTTCTCTGAATATACAATTAACATCTTTGGGAATGAGGACCATAACTCCCACTGGTGCAAGGCATATTTCCACTAGTCATATCCTTCCACCTAGAATGGACTAATTTGGGCATCTGAAATTGCATGTGCAACCTGTGTCCCTGAAGTTTTTTCGACTATGTAGAGGCAGTTTCTAGTTGTCTCCTAACTTTCACTTAAGGGCTATTCCATTTTCCCTGCAACGTTTTTCATGTTCTTCCTCACAGGAATCTTGTGAAAACTATCAATTTTACGACATGATGATTCATCGAGGAGAAAACTGCAAGGATCCTACATACTGCAGATCCCGTGCCTGTGTTTGTGGAAGATACGTTCAATGTTTTGGTCCGAAGAACTGAGTCCAATTTCTAAGGATAGATGTACAATACTCGGTGTTTTTTTTTTTTTTAATGGATTTGGTATTAAAAAAATTTTCCTTGCAGTCTTCATTGCTGGTTCTTTTCTGGATTTAACATCTCTTCTCATTGGCGTGGTTTGGTGGTCTCGTAGTTCTTCAATATTGTATTTACTTACGTAATTTGTTCTAAGATGGATAATCTAACAATTTTATGACAATGTATTGTGTCAATCCACCAGGCTTTTATGCAAACAAAAGATGGATTACACACAGCTTCAAACCAACATTCAATTCTATTCGAAATGCAGAGAGAACATAGCAATACCAAAGTACAATGTTGCAGCAAAATCGTCATTCTTGTTTCTAGACATGCAATTATTAAATTTTAATGCTAACAACTCATAATGCAAGAAGTTTAATACTTAAGTTAATATGTTACAGTCATGGAAGAATGTATCAAGAACACATTTACACCCACACGTTGAAATAAAATCTAATATTCAACAAAGCATTTGCCGACAATTAGTATAAAATTAAGTTTACTACTTAAGTTAATATGTTATAGTCATGGAAGAATGTATGAAGAACACACTTACACCCACACGTTGCAATAAAATCTAATCTTTAACAAAGCATTTGCTGACAATTAGTAGAAAATGATGGTTTTGCAACAATGGGGCTTGTTTGAAATCAATTCACACTTATGAAAACTTGCCTCAACATTTCTATTTTCCCACTCTTTTATCTATTGCAGTTTCTCTTCCTAGTAACTTGATCATTTTTTTTTTCCGAAAATCCCTTGCTGCACGGGTTGGTGGATTCACGCGTTTCAACCGAGTGCTTCCCCTTTGTCTAAATTGGGTCTCGATTGTTCCATGTCCTACAAGTAGCACCCAGAGTTCCGCGATATACAAATTGACCGACGAACTTGCACGTTGGCTGGCTGAACATTGCACTTCTATTTTTCTGTGACCTCTTAACAACATTCAGAGCTCCGCGATATACAAACCGACACATGAGCTCCAGGACTAGTGGCCTCAATATTGCCATTGTTTACGGATGAAAAAGTGCTAAAAATAGGCACATACAACATTTGCGTCACATAAGTTATATTAAAGGGAAAAGTATTTCCTGTATAGTTTCGTGTCCTACAAACCACACCCAGAGTTCCGCACTATACAAATTGACGACCGGACTTGCAGGCTGGCTGGCTAAAAAAATAACTCGGAGTTCTGCGATATAAAAATTGACACACAAAGCATACAACCAAGATCGTATTACTAGTCATTGTTTTCTGTGCCCGCCAACTTCGCACTTCTTTCCAAGTATATATCTTGGCAGGAAATGGGATATCTGTTACAGATGTGAATATATTGGACCTTCTTTTCCATCTTCTATACTTGG
>JASDQU011440485.1:0-11204 GCA_032191745.1 Picea mariana | reverse complement strand
CTAACATTTCCAGTTAGGACTAACATCAATTTCTCTAAATTTCAATTGCACATAGTATAACATAGCATAGTTTAGTTTCCCTTCTTGGATTTTTTTTTATAAGTTCCTTTCCATTGCTCTTGTTTCTTGTTATAACTAACATGTGTCTTGTGCAGGTGTAAAAGGTAATGAATCATGACACCAATGGCGATGTAATAATAGTAAATACAAGTCATTCATGCATGCAAGTTAGAGCTTAGAGCAATGCATCATCCATCTTCCATTGTGACGCAAACAGAACCAACATTTCATCATCAATCATGTACAACCCTGTAAGCAGCATCGAAACGACATCATTAAATGTGTAATAAGACTATCTCTGATCCTCCAGTCTAAAAGGGGGTCCCACATACTAGTATTATATATCATTAGATTAGTTTAAATAATAGGTGTTAGCATTACTTTGCAGGTTAAATCCTCGTTGCGATTTTTATCGTCAACAAACTGGTGACTCCACAGGAAAATGTGTTTCCAACAAATTAAGAACTTAGAACACATGGTTTCACAGACCAAGAATAGGGGATCAAGAAAGTATAACCAAAATGATTATGCAACAGGGGGAAGTGAGAGGATTTAATGGAAAAATGACCGGGAATTTGGGAATAACTCATGGAAAATGTTAAGTATGAAGGGGTTTATCCCTGTATGCATAATCATTAAACCAAAATTTTCTCTTACTTCAAGGAGAAAAAATTATGGACTTTCTCTTTTTAATTCAAATGGATGAAGAAATGAAAAGTAGAAGTGGGAGATAACTGATTCTTTTATAAGGCAACAGTGAAAGCAGATAACATTTTCAATTTACTTTCAGGGGGGACATCGTAACATCTTTGTAAGCTTGATTGTTATTGACTAACAATACCTTGCAGGAGTTTTACTTTGGGAGAACTAATCCAACATCTTACCCTTGACCAAAATTAAACTAAAAGATGAAAATCAATAAAATTCATGACATAAATGGGATTACAAAATTTAAAACAATAGAAATAAAATGACAAAATTTGCAAAAGAAGCATGAAATATATTAAAAGGGAAAGAAGAAATAAAACTACTGTAAAAGCCAAAATGAAAAACAATGGTGAAAATGAAAGAAGAACAAGACTATTAATATACAAAAAATCCAAACAACGTTAAAACTTTTCAAGTTGGTTCCACGTAATGTTTTAAATGAGAACCGTTAGTGCTGTAGGAAAACAATCTCTCCTGTAAATCCTTTAGGATGTAAGAGTTCGTACCTAGGACAAAAGTGATCTTGAAAGGACCCAACCATAAATTTTGAAACATTGAGACAATTGATAGCCCTTTAAAGAACATGATTAGATCATCAAGATAAACTTGAATAATCTTACCGATCAAATCGTCGAAAATTATTTGCAAAGGTATTTTGAAAGAGGTACTCACATCAAATAATCCAGAAGGAATACGTTCATAAGTCAAGGTACCCCAATTAGTAGTAAAGGTGGTTTTATATTTATCTTCCCTCTTTACCTTTATTTGATTGTAACTGAAAAAACCGTCAAGTAAGGACATCATCTGTGACCCTACGACTTGCTACAAAATCATTTCCATGCTAGGGAGAGGAAAGTGATATTTTATACTAGCTCAATTTAATGCACGAAAATCAATGCATAATCTGATCTGACTAGTTATTTTCCGAACAAGAACCAAATTGGAAACACATTCAGAATATTTGACCGGAAAGATGATTCTAGCTTTCAAGAGTTTTTCCAACTCCTTTCGAATATTTGCTTTCAGTGCAAGGTTGATAGGTCTTTGTTTTTTCCTTACTGGTTTTATGCCTTCCTTGATGGGGATGGCATGATGTATAAGAGTAGGATCAAAACCCTGAAGATCTTCATAAGACCAAGCAAAAACATCTTGAAATTCACCAAACAACTTGGCAAACTTCATTTTATCTTCATCAGAACATTGGGCACCGATTTTAATATTCTTTGGAGACTCGGGTGTCCCAATGTTCAAGGAGATGGTTTGACCCACCTTCCTTTTCGACTCCTCTTATTTTTATTTCTCTTTATTTCCTACATCACTTGATGAAAACGAACTCTTTAGAGGAGTCAAGCCCTTAGGAACCTTGTTATCTTCTATGGATATAATTTCCTTGGGCTTATAAGGTTCATTTTGAATGAAAGCACAGATGCTCTCATCACTAGGGAGGACCTGCGAAGATTCTATATTGTCAGGGATATGTGGATGATATAGAGATTGAAAAGTACAATAAGGTCTGTGTGGAAGAAGTTTCTGATTAGGAGAGGTTGTAACAACTAACCTATCATCCATTGAGTTTAATTCCCTCTTAACATGAGTAATGTTGAAATATAATAGGTTCAAGATAAGTTCCCAAACAGTTTGGGTGTATCGTTTCATCAACTTATTGCTAGGATATTATATCTTACGTACAAGGTTCACAACAAGCTCAGAATCTCCAAAAACTAAAAGGTGACCACAACCAATATTATAGGCATTTTCAATGCCTAATAATAAAGCTTCAAATTCAGTGACATTATTTGTGCAAGAAAACTCCAACCTATAAGAAAAGTTATGAATTTTCCCCACATGAGAGTACAAGATTATGCCAGCTTTGTTACATTCACTAGAGCATGAACCATCAAAGTGCATGTGCCACATACCATCATCTAAATTGATTTGTTCTAAGGGAATGTTATCATCCTCATAAAATATGGAATACACTCCTAGGTCCTCTACAATATAGTTCACATTTGGTTGTCGGACACTTTCTATGTAAGGTGAAATCCTTCCCTCTCTAAGGACTATAATGTTTTTACCATTCTGAGGAACGGATAAGTGTGTCTCGTTGAGTGAGAGGTATACACCTGTCAAATATTAACAATCTCTTCCTAATATGATTGAGTAATTTTTTACTGGAATATCAATTACCTTAATAATAAGGGTCATCCTTATTTCAGGGCGTGTGCACAAAACTAGGGTCACATCTTTAATCTCACCTATGGTCGTTTGTTGTAGACTACTATAGGAGAGCTTGCTCCTGGAATTTTCATTTGTACAAGACAAGCATAGATCTTCCATAATAATCTTCGACATCACACTTGGGCCTGAACCGCCATCAATGAGGTAACAATGGACAATCTTATCCATTATCTTTACAGAAATATAAAAAGGGGGATTTTTTACAGGGTATCTAAATTGACGTACACCTACTTTATTTACAAATGAATCCTCTTCATTTACCTCTTCAGAGAGGTTGGCTACAATGGAAGCTTTTCCTTCCATGAATTGTTTTAGATGCCTCTGTTGTTTAAGGACGACAACCATGTCCAGAAGGGTTTCATCTGCTTTGATGTTGGCCAACTGATTTAGGATATTGTATTTGGAAGAGGGGAGAGGGGAAGTAGTTCCTTGACTATCAGGAACCTTAGGAATCTGAGTGGTAGAAGCTAGTGAGGATGAGCTTGGGCTATAATAATTGCAGGGAGGATCATATTTTCTCTTAGGAGCGTAGGATTTGTTCCTAGTATTGATGATCATGACAGCTTCTGGCTCTGCAAAATCTAGGACAACGACGGTAGTTTATGGTATTTTACTAAAGATCCTATCTCTGACGCTCTTTATTACCTCACATGTGGTTTCCTCATGGTGTTCCTCGCAAAAGTTACACCAAATTCAAGGCATGATAGCTTTAGGCTGAAAATTATTTTCAATTGGACTTCTAAAGGGTGGTGCAGAAGAGGACGAAGCTCTAGGGGTGAGAGGGGAGACATTTCCTTTTCTCTCATACGCTATCATATGATTATTCATGTCTTGGACTAGTTGTAAGAGGGCGGACATGTCTGTATTTTTAAATGATTCTCCCTGAGGAAGACATGTTATTTCAAGTTGTTCTTCATACTCTAAACAATATGCAGAGTGAAATCGAGGTTATCAATGGATTTTTCCTCAAGCCTATGACGATATGGGGAATGTAATGCATTGTAGTAATGCTTGAAAGTGTCTTGGTTCTGAGGTCGAATGAGTTCATGGATTTGATTGTATAACTTAGTGAAACGCAAGTTGAAGGAATTGATGGTATCACCATTCTTATAGGCTATGTTATTGTAATCCCGTAACTGCTCAGCTGGGATTTTAGATTTCCCATAGGTGGATTTGAACCAATAAACTAACTCCTCCCAAGTAGACAGAATCATAGGAGGAAGGTCAAAGAAATTGGCCATGGCATTTCCTTCCAAGGAATTGACAAACAAGCACATGCAAGTATCGATGTCATTGGATCCTATGTTGTGACAATAATTAAAAAATGCCACCAGGTGTTCATTTGTAGTGACAGTGTTATTCCTCGAAAAACCTAGGAAGATTCTCTTTGAATTTAGAAAGTGGACGAGTAGTAGGTGATAGGTTAAGAGGAGAGGAAACATGCCATGGTGTGGTTGTGGCGTCTTCTTCAAATTGGAAAATCCCATACTTTTTGATGACTTTGGTGGGGTTGGTGGTAGATTGGATAGGGATGTGGTGGCTATATAAGCTACCAATCACTGACGAAGTTGACGAATGAGAGGAGGAAGAAATTATAGTGCGACCATATCCACCGCTAGATGCCATCTTCTGGATGATAGGTAAGGGAGAGAAAGAAAAACTGGATGAATCAGACAAATTTCTCCTTAGAGCACTTTGTTGGGTTGATAACACAACGTTCCTTCTTCCTATTTCAGCAATATGATTAATTTTTGGTGATAAGCCTCTTATTCTCCTAGAAACACGAGATTCTAAGGACATGAAAGGAAGGCCAAGCTAAAGGAACAAGAAGGTTATTGTTGATTTCTATGTTGTCTACATCTAGATTCACAACGTTCTTAGGCACTAATATCTCGTTCAATTTCCGCCCATGAATGATTAAGCTCAACCTGAGTATTGGCAATGTCTAAAATGGTGTTAAACAAATTCAAAGCAATTCTAGTCTGATCTTGAAGACCGGGCTTAATATTGGGATGCCTTGCAACAGGTACAGTCATTAATAAATAAAACAATCAAAGAATTAATATCAGAAAAATAGATGTATTCGATGCTAATCAAGCATAAAAATTAACCAGAGAGATAATGAAGATCTCCCCAGTATGGTCACCAAATAAATGTTGAGGAAAATATAAGGAATGATCTTACTCAAGCATTTTCAGATCTTCCTTGGATAAAGCAATATAGACGGGAATATCACCCTATGTTTATAGCCATCCAAAATGGTATCCTAATTCACAAGTATTGTTTTCAAGTGCTTAGTCTGGTCTTTTTATAAATAAAATCTTGCTGAAAAATTCATTATTTATGTAATTTTATGAACATAATAGATGTTGAAATAAATATAGAGATATAAGTAAAGACACCAAGTCAATAATCAAAACAAATGAGATATAAATAAATCATTTATTTCATTCCAATTCATCACATAATCGTTCTCTTTACAAAATTTCCTGTGGAAGTTTTGGACAAAAGTCAAACTTAGACGTCCCCGATGAAACATACAAAAGGACTTCTGATAGAAAGTAAAAAACTAAAATTTGAAAGTTGGATCAGTTTGCCACAGATTTTTGCCAACTTGACTCTACACAATAGCCTTTGTCACTCATGAAATCTAATTCACAAACATACAAGTCTACACAAACTATCAAAGATAGATCAACACCTCTAAAAAACAAGTGTATGAATGATGTAATTCAGCCTTAAATCTTGTTGTCTACAATAGGACCCTGCAATCATACAAAATAATTAGGATTCTAATGAATTAAGGAATTAATGAAAACGGAATTATCTCAACAAAACTCAAAGAGCAAACCTTAGTATGCTTCTCCTTCTATTCTCCACTTGTTCCTCCTTTTCCTTTTTCCTTTAAGAAAATTAGAATTGGTTGAAGTAGTTGAACTGCTTCTTTAGTTAAGTTAACTAAAACTCAACCAAATTTTTATTTAAGGGGAAAACGTAATAAAATCATAATAAGGGTTTTAAATAAATAATAACTAGTAGATGGGACCCCTTGTGACTCCATGTTGGAACAAGGGCAGACCCAGGGTTCAACGCTTCAACAATGCACCAAAAAAACCCTAACTACTGGCCCTTTCGGCAACACCTGCGAAGCAGATGAAGTCTCACCCGAGGTAGAGGAAGGGGGGGTTGTAAGACTCAAGTGTCTACAACCTAGCTGGGACATATATCTGTGATCACAATACTTAACAGAGCACTTAGAAATTAACAGTCATTAGTCTTTAACCCTTATTCACATCGCAGGTCAAACCCTTATTACAGATCAACGTAGTAACAACCAAGATCCAGCACATATAACCATTCATCACATAGCATCAGAGTAGATCTAACATTCATTCACATTATAAAGCACTAAGCATCAACTGGATCTATCATATATCTAGATTAAGCAAATAAGTACATAAACAGTATGAACACCATAGCACAAAGCACATCGACATAGCATATATGTGGTTCACCCCAATGTGGGGCTATGTCCACCAACTCTTCTTCTTCTTTATTAGTTTCTTCAATCTCCTAATAGGCACCAAACTACAAAACCAACTCCGCATAGGACAGGAGATCTACATGCACCTGGCTAGATCCTCCTTCCCTTAGTCAGGTCCAAGCACCAAGCATTTACACAGTATGTGCACAAAGCACTTACAAAACACTTGCACTTAGCTCTGCAAGCCTTAACACATCTTCTTGCACATAGCTAACATTGGCACTAAGTCATAGACCTTTTCTTACATCGCCTAGCTACTTATTTATACATTACAAAAGGGGCCTAAACATGGGTGAACCCATGGGCTGACATCCCATACCCATTACATAAATGCTAAAATCCATACCAGCCTGTCGAAGTCTCAAAAATGGTCAAACACGACCAACATTTCCTCAAAACTTGGTCGAGGGACAACATGCCCCCAACACTCACCTGTGACGTGTCCCAAGTCACTCTGATTTTGGAAAAACTTCTTTGAAGGTCTCGAACTTAGATCAAGCTTCCTCGACTTGATTCTTCACCAGAGCCTCCTGCTCAACGAAATCCTGAATAACTTGCTCGGTGACAGGCCCTTCTAGATTTTGTTCCACTGTTGCGACCACCTGTTCCAATTGTGATCCTTTTCCCTTGATCTCTTCAAAAAGGGTGCAGGATTTGTCCTGCACCGGCTGGAGTCATTGTGTCACCTCCATCATTCTACTCCAAATGGAAGTGACCTGCTGCTAAAATGCATGCTGCTCCTGCGACCTATTCATATTCTCTACTGTTGTAAGAATCTTCAGTTGCGCTTGCACTGTTGATGCCTATTTCTTTTCTTCCTGGAGTTGTTCTTCCAATGTTCTCAGTTCTAGGTCCTCTGCAAGGCGCTCATAGGTCTGCGCACTTCAGGCACTTAATTTCTTTCCTTCTGAAGCCAACGCCTTGAATCTTTCGAATGCGCTCCTGGCAGTTTCTTCCCTTCGATCCCGGACTTCTTGCGGAGTGCTCGGAACTGGTTTCCATTATAACTTGGATACTCTTTCTTGAAGTTGTTGAATGGCTTCAACAAGCTTCCCCACTTGGCTTTCAGTTGTCTCTTCTTCCATCCGGGCCAAGATTGACATAGAGCGAAGTGATATAGCCACTTCCTCCTTGACCATAGTCTACTCCGTGAGCACTTGGTCTTTTTCTCTCTGGATCTGCTCTCTGTCCTCCTCAAACTTCACTCTCATGTCATCTTTTTCTTATTTCACAACCCAAAGTTTCTCTAGGCCTTCCTCCTTTGCTTGCTTCAAGGCCTCCGTGGCCTTCTCTTTTTCTTCGTGTACTCGATGAAGGCGAGCCTCTGTAGCATATACTATCCTTCACAGTTGGGTGGGATCTGTTATCACAATAACAATTTTATATGGAATACAATTTTCAGATTTAGTAGATGGCTAAAGTAGTGTGGAGATGCGGCTAAATTTGGAGGAGTGGGGAAAATATAGCGGAGGCGCAAAAGTTGATGGGGCCTGGTGAATCATAGACCTTGAAGCAGCCTAGATTGACGGCCAGGACACATATCGGGCGATGAAGTACCACGGAGGATAATTTTTCGAGGGCGGGCTGGGGAAAATACCATGGTTTCACCTTACGGACACGTGGTGCCACCAAATGCATATCGGGGGGAAATGCAGGTATACTTGAAACCACCCAAGATCACCCCAATGTCACGTGTTAGAAAATCATTTGATATACGTCACTTCCGAAGATTGCATGTGGAAAGGGAAGAATTAACAGCTTATCCAATCACATCAGTATGGTTTCTTGAGTACTTTACGACGTGCAATGTTGGGTAAGCGCTGCCAGAAAGATGATTTAAAGGCTCATCATTCGAAAATGGTAGTCGAGTGTGATTGGCCATTGTTCGGACAAGTAATTTCGTTAGTAATCTATGATTAGTCACTCTATGACAATCGTCCTTCAAAACATAGATAAAAATACCCCATTTTGAGAAATCAACATTCCATTTTGAACGGAGTAATTTCAAACAGGATCAACTTCCTAATTTTTGTATGATTAAGGGAGACAAGTCTAAGTTCTTCTTCAAAAATGGGAAAATGGATAAAGCGGATCAAGCTTCCTTCAGTGAACCAAGATTTTCAACTGATATGGTGAATTCATCAATGAATAAGAAAGAGAGGTTGGTCGCTTAGATATTAGCAAAGAAATTCCATACAGATCCTGCAATAGAGCCAGAAGCAGATAAATAGGTCAGATTAAATCCCATCATTAAATATTTAATCATCAACTGATACGTGGATGGGCGCTACAAGAGACTAGTAAAGAGGAAGCAGAGCAAGCGACATAAGGCAAGAAACAGAGCTGAAGTGGTTGAGAGCATTGTGGAAAACCAACCAGTTTGGTTGAGCACTCTAAAGGAAGAAATCACCAATATGGAATAAGTTCTCAGGCTGAATTAAGTACGTTTCAGAAATTTTTGTAAATATATGGACATGTGGCGTTCAACGAAAAACCTCGGTTATGTCAGTCCTATTTATAATGATCCCTATAAAATAGGAGAACAATCGTTATACGTTACTCTTTTTTGTAGCCGATATTTATCTTTAAACTATGGGGAAGTTGAGTCGTTTTGAATCCCGCATGTAAATTTCCAAGGATAAAGAAAGTATGAAGGGAATAAGGGAAGAGGGGATTTCCCTCATAGTAGGAAGACTTTGTAAAATAATGGAGCAAAGTAAATATACAATGCAGAAACAATNGGATTCAAAACGACTCAACTTCCCCATAGTTGAGTCGTTTTGAATCCCGCATGTAAATTTCCAAGGATAAAGAAAGTATGAAGGGAATAAGGGAAGAGGGGATTTCCCTCATAGTAGGAAGACTTTGTAAAATAATGGAGCAAAGTAAATATACAATGCAGAAACAATTTTTGAACTATTTATGAAAAGATTCTAATTGGATGTGATATGAGTTATGTTTTCTTTCGTAGTGTGTATTTCTTGTGTCTTCGAAATCCCATTTACAATTTTCTCTTTTAAATTGGAGAGTTGAAACTCTGGAATTCGTCTGATGATGCTCTAGACTTAGAAATTTAAATCCATGTGATTCTCTTCTTAACTAATTCAGAATTCATTTAAATATGCTCTGATGCAGTTATGTGTTTTTCCTTTTCCTCTTTCGCGATGCAAATTTCAATTTAAAACTCGGACTCATTGCCTCATTTAGACTTTTTTCTCTAGATAGTTCTAATGAATTGCCACTGCTTTATTCATTTTTGAATCCATAGCCCAAGTGTCACCCCCATTTCTTCAGCGACTTTATAATACCCCCCAAAATAAACCAAATATAGCCATCGTTTGACAGAGATATATCAAGTGACACGAGAGAGATCTCTCTGAGTTGAGGCTAGTGCCTAGCTCTAAAGTAGGTTGAAGTAGTTACCCATGTCATTTGTTTTGATGGCCAAACAAATTTACAGTGTGCTGACATTTTTCCGCCGTTGCCGAGGAAGAAATTGAAAAATATTCCCTAGGAGAAACGACAAAGTCCAGATCTGAGTACTGATGGTGAAAAGTATTGAGACACAACAAGGTCGTACTTCGTTCACCTGGCGACTCCATTCAAAATTTGTATGGAGAATCCACTCTCCAAAGACTCAGTAGCCTATGGATCTTATTGGCGACTCCACTCAATCTTCAAATGTAATTCAGAGACTCCATTGGAAGATGATATCCCTTGACAGAGGTATGAAAAGGCATTATGGAAGAAAACAAGTACTTAAAATTGGATTTTTTCCAAGGCATTTTATTGTTTGTTATAAGTTGCCTTTGGTCCTTTCCTGAACATGATAGACACATTTTTCTTCACCTACTGCATGTAAATGATGATCATGTCAATCTTGAAATTGTATATCCTCCTCTTAAAGCTATACATATATCTCCACAGTTTATCACTAATTTTAATAAAAATATCCCATCTAAGCCATGTGATAACCATGACTAGGTTGATGAGCCCCATGAAACCAAAGATGATATTTCACCTCCTGTACTTGATCCAACACCCTCCAAGACTCAGCATATATATAGACCCTTAAAACTACCCCATTTTCTCCACGATTTCCCTCCAAAGTACTATGAGTACTTGCATGTGTTTGATGGAGAGCTTGGCGCCATCACAGCTGAAAACACCTCCAAGAATTTGACCATTTTATATATTTGTTTGAGATTGACCATTACGATGTTTATATGCGAGCTTTCTATCAATCCTTTAAAGGGGATACAAAATAATGGTTTAAACATTTGAATACATAAAACATTACCTCATGGGAAGAATTGAAGATTGTTTTTTCGAAGTTCTGGGGTGAAAAGAAATCTCTAGACCTGCAACTTACAGAGTTCTATGCCTTGAAAGGGAAAGGAAATGAGACTATTTCCACTTTCAGTAGAATATTTTCCATCATTTATCATGACTTTCCTAAAGAATTTCAACCCACTGAAGTTGTTGCATACTTCAATACACCACCACTCTTCCCCTGGATTTTTATTTCCTCCTGATGGAAAAAAAACCTAAGTCCTTACAACAAATGTTCAATGATGCCCAAGAGTTTCAACACAATATCCAAGCATGTGAACATATCTGAAGTGAGGGGTTGGATACTCAAGAATATGAGAGT